>JANHFM010000692.1:0-18356 GCA_032468115.1 Grayia smithii | reverse complement strand
ATTCTATTCTATTCTATTCTATTCTATTCTATTCTACTCTACTCTACTCTACTCTACTCTACTCTACTCTACTCTATCAAAAGTTTCAGTTAATTTGCACCTCATATTTCTCTTCAGGAACTGCAGTAGCTTAAAGGGACAAAATGATTTTTTGAAATTGCTTTAATTCTTCTGACTATTACGCCAGGATGTTTTAGCAATAGTCCACGACAAGGGCTTAGGAAAAGTTCAACTTTCATTTTGATGCAGTGAGAGGGATACAATCATAAGCACATACATCACCTTGGGCTTCTTGAATGAAAAGGAGAAAATAAATAAAATAAAATGAAATAAAATAATAAAATAAAGATAGGGAATAAGGAAAAATCCCTCCCCAAAATACAACCTTTATTTCTACTCAGGGGGTGGGACTAGAAGACCTCCAAGGTCCCTTCCTACTCTGTTATTCTATTCTGCACAGAATCACCAAACTAGAATAGAACAGAATAGAATTCTTTATTGGCCAAGTGTGATTGGCCACACAAGGGATTTGTCTTGGTGCATACTCTCTCGGTGTACATAAAAGAAAAGATACATTGGTCATGAGTCATAGGGTACAACACTTAATGAAAGTCACAGGGAACAAACGAGCAATCGAATCATATTAGGTAAATCATAGTCAGTAAAAATCTTAGGATACCAGCAACAAGGTTACAGTGGTTATACGTGGGAGGAGATGGGTGATAGGAACAGTGAGAGATTAATAATAATGCAGACAGTTGCTATTGATAGTCCTTCCTTCACGACCGTTTGAAATTAAGATGGCGCTGAACAGAGACTTACAATTCGCCCCCAAAGTTATGGCCATTGCAATGTTCTTGCAGTCACAGGGGCTTAGCAAATCTTTTACACCTATGCCCTGCAATCATGTGATCGCCATTTGCAATTTCCCTGCCAGCTTCCTTGAAAAGTCCATGAAGAAGCCAGCAGGAGTTTGCAAGCCATTGCCAAGGCCAAGATGACTCCTCTGCTTCCTGGGGTTGGCTGAAAAAGGTGAGTTCCAAAATCAAGCAGGTTTTTGGCATGGAGCCTTTGCAGCATGGGGGTGTGTGGAGTTGGAGCCAGGAGTCCTCTTGTTTCTGGGGGGTAGCTGCAAACACTCCATGCTGCAAACACTATGCCAAAATATTGCTTGGATTTCAAGATGGACTTTTTCAGCCAACCTCATCTCACCACCAACCAGCTCTTTCACTCTCAAAGAGGCTGGCTGAAAATGTCTGTACCAGAGGACTGGAAAAGAGGTGGTTGGGTTCCAGTTTTCAAAACAGGAAAAAGAAAAACGGATCCAGGAAATCATAAACTGATCAGCCCGACATCAAGACCTGGGAAGATCCTGGAAAAGACAATCAAGCAACAGATCTGCAAACACCTAGAAGCAAGCAAAGCTACTACTAGAAGACAAACAGATCATGCCAGACAATCCTTACTGCATTCAAAGTGACTGTGGCAGATGGTCCTCCAGGTACAACAGGCTATTTAACAAATATCTGAAGCTACAACACCCTCCCCAAAAGCTACATATGAACCAGTTTCAAAGTTACAACTCCTGCAGTAACCTTGCAGTCATTCACCCTTATGACCAACCGCAGAGATGCTGCAGCACACTCACCCATGTATTTATCCCCCATCCTGACTTGCCAGGTCCTGCTTTGCCACCCCACTGGGTTCCATGCACTGCTCTCCACCCCCAATCACTATTTGCTCACTTATTTTTTGAAGATATCCAGAGTTTCGGAAGTCAGAGTAGGGAAGACTGCTTGCTGGGCCACGTGACACAACTGAGAAGAAATCCTTCTGCTTTTGCTCCCCTCACAATTCTGTCCTCCCCAGTGCCAGCCATGCTAGTGTCAAGGTTCCAAGTAATATACCCATAACAAACAGAACTCTGAGGGAGGTAGATTCCTCAAAGAACAGGTTTATTGGCTCTATCACATTGGCACAGGCTGGTGAAAAGCCACTCTAAAGGTTCCCACAGCTTTCATCTAATTAAAAGTTTTCCCCTTTTCCCAAACAAACAGTCACATGGTACAATCAGGGTGCTGTCCAGTTGCTTGGTAACATCACTCCTCCTCTCTTCAGCCACCTGTGGAAATGTCCTTGGTTCCCAGGGAAAAGTATTTTGTTCTCGCTACAAATGCCCAGCTATCTCTATTTCCCCCTCCCTAACCCTCATCTCCATTTTGGCAACACTGAAGCCTCAAACATTGCCTCAGAGAGGCCAACTTCAGAGTTGACAGCTAGCTTTACACACAATCCATTCCTCTCCAACTCCCCGTTCTTTCCCTTTTGCAAGGGGAGCAAAAGCAGCAGTGTTTCTTCTCCTGGATTGTGCCACGTAGCCTAGCAACAGAGCGACCTTCCCTACTCCAACTTCCTGGGCTCAAAAGGTAAGGGGAATGTTGGTCTTACCTGAACGCCCTTTTTCATCACGCTGTGGAAAGAGCTCAATAGTGGGTGTTAACTCCATTCATTGGCTAGTGACTGAGTTTTCCAGATATAAAAGCCCCTCCTCCTGCTGGAGCCTTCCACTTTAATTAACGAAATGAACAGGAACAGTAATAACAGAGCTGAAAACATCAAGTAGAACAAAGGAATAGACCCCAAACAGCCCGAAGCCCCAGGTGGGTTTGAGCTCTTTCCGCAGCGTGATGAAAAAGGACGTTCAGGTAAGACCAACGTTCCCCATTTCCATCATGCTGCTGCAAGAGCTCAACAGTGGGATATGCCCAAGCTAAGTATCCCTAGGGAGGGACAGAGGCTCGGGCATCAGCAAACCAGGACTAGAAGAAGAGGGAACTACGTGCTGGAGGACACGCCTGCCAAAGGCAGCATCCGCCGAAGCAAACTTGTCTATTCTGTATGTCTTGATAAAGGAGGAAGGCGTCTTCCAGGTGGCTGCTTGGCAAATGTCCAGAAGAGAGGCCTGGGAGGCCCACGTTGCAGATGCTGCGGCGCTCCAAGTTGAATGAGCCGTGAGCCTTCCTGGTCGAGGCTTTCGCTGAGCATCGTAGGCCATAGATATACAGGCCTTCAGCCAGTGTCCTATGGTGGTGGACAACACTTTGAGGCCTAGGGACCGAGGTTGGAAAGAGACGAAAAGTGCCTCCATCTTCCTAAAGGCAGCCGTGCGACGAATATATCTGCGGAGAGCGCGGCGGACATCTAGAGTGTGCCAGAGCTTCTCAAGTCGGTGAATCGGTCTGGGGCGAAAATCCGGCAGGACTATTTCCTGTTCCCTGTGGAAGGGCGAGTTGACCTTAGGGAGAAAGGTTGAGTCCAGCCTCAGCACAACTCTGTCCGCGTGAAATGTGCAAAGATCCTGTCTGACCGACAGTGCCCCCAGGTCTGAGATACGCCGGGCTGATGATATAGCGACCAGGAAGGCCACTTTTAGAGTGAGAATCTTCTGTCCCGCCGACTTGAGAGGTTCAAAGGGCCTCTTCAGAGGGTCAACGCCTGGAGAACTAGGGTCAGGTCCCAGGTTGGGAAGCGATGGACCACCGCCGGTCTCATGTTGTTAGCGCCTCTGAAGAAATGTCGCACCCGCGGGTGGTGCGAGATAGAGGGATAGCCTGGCGAGGGTAGTATCGTGGCCAGCACTGCCATCTGTCGTCGAAGGGTATTGACGGACAATCCCTTGTCAAGGCCCTCACAGAGGAATGTAAGGGCCTGTTGTGCCGTAGCAGAGGTCGGGGATATGCGCTGTGGTCGGCACCAGGAACAAAACGCAGCCCACGTTGACTGATACACGCGGGCTGTGGAGGGTCTGTGTGAGGCTAGGATGACATCCGTCACCTTCTCTGGATAGTTGTCGTTCAGCAGACACTGCCGCTCAATCGCCACATGGCTAGATGTAGCCAAGAGGGGTCCGGATGAAACTTGTACCCTTGACGAAGCATCATCCCCTCCAACGGGATCCTCCACGGAGGAGCTATCGATAGTTCCATCAGATCCCCGAACCAAACCCTCCGGGGCCAGAACAGAGCCACCAGAACGACCTCTGCCCGTTCTTCTAGTATCTTGCGTACAACTCTGGGCAGGAGGGGAATTGGGGGAAAGGCATAAAGTAGGCCCGCAGGCCAGTGACACCGGAGTGTATTGGTGCCCTCCGCTCCTGGAGACCCGAACCTGGTGAAATAGTGGGGAAGTTGGTGGTTGAGATAGCTGGCGAACAGGTCCACCTGAGGGAGACCGAAACGGTTCGAGAGGGCTCTGAAGATGGAGGGATGCAATTGCCACTCCCTGTCATCTAGCGTCCGTCTGCTCAACCAGTCCGCCTGAGTGTTTTCCTTCCCTGCTATGTAGTTTTCAACTTTGAAAAGTACAGTAGAGGCAGGTTGATTTTGTGGAAAGCCCTCGTCATCTGAAAAATTCAGCTCATTGAACTCCTCCTCGCCAATAGTGAGTAGGTCACTATGGGGAGAGGGTGACCGAGACATAGATTCCACTGACATACAGTAATCATGAGTATCTCTGCGCCCCCGGTGTTCGGGCATGGGATGAATTTCAGACCTAGGTGCGATGAGACCCCGTTTGTCCAGAGCTGTCTCTATGCCTTGACAGATGGATCTGGTTATCAGATCATATACCACCGATGGAAGTTGGGGAGAGGCCTCCTCTGGCTGGTGGAGCCCCGCAGCTGTAGGGGTAAATGTGGCGGTTGGGGTGGATTGGGGCTGAGCTCCCGAGATTGGTTGTATTGCAGGGTCAGTGGTTAAATCTGAGGGTGCTGCCTCCACAATCTCCTCTTGTTCTAGGGACACACAGGGTGACCTGGTGGAAGAGTGATGTATTTGTGCCACCGTAGTGAGGGAGGTAGAGGCCCTTTGGTTGATGGAAGAGGCCTCAGCCCGCTTTTGGGCCTTCATGAAGGTTTTATCCAGCGCACGATGGCGTCTTAAGGCATCCTTCTCAACTGAAGTGGAGCCCTTGGGCAAGGATGATTTCTGGGATTTAGGTTTGCCTGAAGAGGAACGGGCTCTCTTGACTACTGGCTCCAGATCCATTGATGGTTCAGGTTCTCTGGGAGGAGTGGAGGCCAAGGAAGGCGAGGGACCGAGGCCAGCCATGGGCAAGGTGGTGGGAGGATGTTTGTGTGCGCCTGGGTGGAGTCAGACCAGTACGGCCAGAGGCCTGCTCGGCCCAGTGAACTAGGCAGGAAGTGACCCTGGCAAATATAATGATCTCCCAGGTGTGAAAACGCCCAGAGGCCCAACAATACGGAACCAGAGCTCCCTGAGGTGGCTTGTTAAATGATCCGTAGGGCAGGCCCGACAGAACGGAACCAGCCTAGATGTGGGGGGGGGGGGTCTGGGATGCAGGAGAAACCACCCCAATGCAAATGCCCCACTCACTGTCACCGGTCCTGATCGGGAAGGCCAAGCAGTCCAAAAATATTCTTTAAAGTTGACACTGTGCGCTGAAGGAAAATGGCCACTGCCACCGTTTCTGGCGCACTGGTGGCGAGCCAAGATGATGAAAACAGCCGCTGAGGCAACCGCTGCAGCCTGAGATCTCCCCGGAGGCAATCGCCACACCGTGCCGTGCCTCTCAGCTGAGAGGCGGCCGGCCTGCAAGCAATTAGGATCCGCCGCCGCGACAAACAAAAGGAAGCCTGCGCGCGGCCTGGGGAATCCCCTTTAGTTGAGGGAATCCCTGGCATGCGATGCGAGCGCCAGGCGCTGAATAGGTCTGGCGGCACCGCACAAGGCAAACAGAAGGTAGCAAGAAAGAGGATAGAGAGAAATTAGGAGAAGGCAGGAGGAGAGAACGAGGGAGAGAAGGAACAATAAGCAGGTAAGCAAGAGCTCAACAGCAAGGTATTAACTAGCCAGTGATACTGAATTAATTAAAGTGGAAGGCTCCAGCAGGAGGGGCTTTTATATCTGGAAAACTCAGTCACTAGCCAATGAATGGAGTTAACACCCACTGTTGAGCTCTTGCAACAGCGTGATGGAAAAGTGTGTGATTGTGACAGGGTGGGGTACGGAGGAGGCCCATAGGGCTTTGGGGAACCCAAGGGGCAGGAAGCAGAGCATGGGATATCTCAGAAGGTGGGATGCACCTCTGCCTGCACTAGGCCTCCCCAACCTAAGTCGCTTGATACTCTACCTAACAACCCATTCATCTGTTTAACCAATGCATTGGGGAAAGCAGGGATGGGAAGGTCATTATTTATGCATTTCATTTAACACATAACTTGACTTCCGACAATAATAGGCAGGCTCCATTACTGTTTTAAGTCAAGAACCCCTGTCTTCTGTTATTCTCTTTAAATTGTGCCGGAATGCCTGCTAAATCATCCTCAAGAGATGCTCTCCAGCCTTTTCTTAAAAACCTCCCAAAATGGGCATAGCCACTGTATGTAAACTGTTGGACGGATTTTACATCAGAGTGTTTTAACCTAAACTCCTAGGTTACTTTATGTATGAAGTAAAATACATGCTGCTTGCTGTCCTCACTATAAACACCATAGAAGCTTAACAGCTCTGAAGACTGGAAATAATACTTTAATCATCTTACATAGAAACTCAGACAGGAAGACACAGAAGAAGAATCAAGGCTATCTATAATAAAGGGAGACATATTCCAATGTAACTTCATCCGTATATACTTATATATCCCAAATTATAAATTTGTGAGTATATTTAGCATTGTGCTAAAAGAAAAATGCACTTCTGACTGTGTACCCACTAATGTTTAGATAGCAAGGTAACACATGTGGTATCAGCAATAGCCACTATGCAATAAAAATAAAGTGACACCTGTCACTTTTACTTAATACAGAAATGCCTGAGGCAAACTGTTGGGATGGATATAGAGAACAAGAATGCAGAAAATTTAGCTAACAATACCAGTTGCACAGGAGAGTTTTGCAAATTTAGAACATGAAATATTTTTACCAGGGGTACCTCTTACAAAAACACGGAGGACATGAAGCAACACGTAGCTTAAGAACATGCGAAGAAAGCTACTGACACTATAAAGACAGACATCACTAAGCTGGAGCAGCAGAATCTTGCTGTTTAGCAAGCATTTAGGCAAGAAAAAAACGATTCTCATCAAAACCTCCCTGCAACAGTATTTTTTAAATCATGTCCTCAAGACAATCTGTTTGTATTCGTCTTGCTTTCTCCACATATGGCATCTGAATTACAATAATTATTATTATAGAAGAAAAGCAAAACTAGATCCTTTACTATTATGTTAAATTCAGAAAGCAAAGTCAGTGTAAGAATCAAATATTCTGACCAGCCCAGAATAAGATGATAGTATCAACATCAAGCTCAGGGCTCAAACAACTGATCACTAACACAATTCTTGTAAGGTAATTTGGTAGAATAAATTGGAATATAAAATTGTCCCATACATTTTGGCTGTATTTTTACTTGCTAATAAAAGATCTATTTGATTTATTAGTGAGTGAGAGTGAGAGAGATGGCAAACTGTATGCTGTGGACTCCACTACCATAAGACTGAAAAAAATTGATTGAACAACTGTTTCAAACAAATCAATGATTAGTATACCTGTGTTAACCTACTGGGAAGGATCAGGCGGAAGCTCTCTGATATTTATAAATTAATATTTTGAACAGTACAGTCAAAAATATGATTTTCAAATTTGTAGATTGTACTTATTAAGCTTGGGGATCACATACACGTACAATGTATTAAGGACTACATGTTGAGTGCAGTTGGTCAGCTAGTTATGAATCCATTGGTGGTAATGCTGTCTATACCACATTTTTCTATCTTACCAAAAAGTAGGCTGTGGTTTAGGAAACTATTGAGGAGCTGGAAAAAAAATAGGCTATAACCAATAAGATTATTAGAATAAGAGAAATACACATGATCTTTATTTGAATGTGAAAACAAACCAAAGGCCTAAGTATAGGATGAAGGGGTGTATTGTCAGGCTCTTGATACATGACTAAAATGGAATGTGCAGTCTTTTTCCAAGACAAATGGACAGGGGGTCACTTTGCTGAGGGCCTGACTCACACTGGAGGGAAAGAGGTCACACATTGTGTCTGTTTTTGTCTTGGGGCTGTAGTGTTGTGATCTGGAGTTTAGAAATGTTAGTATGAGTTCACTGTCATGACTGCTCCTAATTAGAGAGAGGTGTCCCTATTTGATCAGCCCACCCCAAGACTGATTGGGTTGGACCCTATGCAGTTTCAGAGGAAACCTGGGATTTTTTCCAAAGCTTTTGCAGGGTTCAGCTGAGGCGCTTGCTGCAGCTTAGAATGAGCATGCCACAGGAGCCTTGGACCAGACTGCATCCCACAGACTCTCAACAGCCACACATTCTGTAAAGCATTATGGTTTTACCAAGGAACTCCAAATGACAAGCGCTGGCGAAATCACGAGATTCAGGCAGTTCAAATGAGTATAAAGATTTATCACAAGCTTAAGCTCTCTACAAAAAACTGAGTTATTAACAATCAAGGTCAAATGAGCGGGAATTAAGGCAGCATTCATGGTGGGCTGGACGCAGTGGGGGCGCAGGGTCTCGTGACTTACGATGCATTTGACCCCTCCCTCGGGCTCAGCCTGATCATCACCTACAGAAGAGCAACCAAGATGACTAGGGGACTGGAAGCTAAAGCATATGATGAACGGTTGCCATAACTGGGAATGTCTGGACTGAGGTAGAGAAGAACTAAGTGTGACATGATAGCAGTCTTCTAATATTTGAACGGCTGGGGGGAGTAATTATTCTCCAAAGTATCTGAGGGTAGGACAAGAAGTAATAGATGGAAACTTATCACGGAGAGATCCATTTTAGAACCAAGGAGAACTTTCCTGGAATACTGCAACCAATTTTGATCACAACAAACAAGATGTTGAGACTTCAGAGAAAAGCAGCTAAGATAATCAAAGCCTGGAGATTAAACCATATGAAGAGCAGCTGCAGGTTTTGGGATTGGCTAGTCTAAGGAAAAAAAGAATTAGTGGTGATATGATAGCAATATTCCAGTATTTGAGGGGCTGCCACAAGGAAGAGGGGGCCAAATTATTCTCCAAAGCACCAGAGGAGAGGACAAGAAACAATGGTTGGAAACTAATCAAAGAGAAAAGCAACTTGGAATTAAGGAGAAACTTCCTAACAAGAGAGGAGAATGAACCAGTGGAACAGCTGGCCTCCAGAAATCGTAGGCACTCCATCGCTGGAGGTTTTTAAGGAGGGTGGACAGTCACTTGTCTGAGATTGCATAGGTTCTCTGCTAGAAGACCTCCCAGGTCCCTTCCAGCTCTATTCTGAGCCATTTTTAAAAGCTACTCAGCAAGCCTAAAATGCTAAAAAAATATGGCACTATCCAAAATTAGCTGAATTTCTCTCCACACAAACCGAGGAGCAATCCAGAGGATCTCCCATCTTTTCAGGACTGTGCTTTACCCTATGTATTACCAATTCAAGAGAGCTAATTATTATTCCAAACAGAAGGTGTGTTATCAGTATGAGTGGCTCTTATTCAATATACACCAATTGCTGCTGAAAGAGACAATCAAACTCTACCACACCACAAAACAAATATTTTACCACCTTTTAAATTTATAAAGTGGAGCCATGACAATTGGAAACTTCATAAGGTATTCAGGAATCCAGTGCATGTCATAATGCAATTCTTTTTGAACTGTCACTGCAAGTAATAGATGGATATGTTGATGGATTTTTCCATTTTATTTCCTACATGCACAGGGACTGATATAAAAGAAAAGGGATCCATAGAATCCAGGGAAATTAAAAGCAACAATTGCATTCATTCTTATAATGTCAGTTAAAGCTAATTTACCATTTATCCATAATCCCATGAAGGTTTGTTTTGTCATATATTTATTAGCGGTACTTTAGTTACTTGGGAAGGTATTGTGTTATGACAGCATCACTCCACTTGTTAAACATTTCATAGTAATACAACCACTATTTTTCCAAAGAAAATACCAGATGCAGTAGCCCAGATGCTCCTCTAATTTCTACTGGATATATCTACCCTGACTGCAACCCTAAAACCTTCAGCAGATCCTGCCTAAAGAAAGGAAGCAACTTACCTCAATGTCCTGTAGGCTGAACTCCTTCTGATCTTTAAAGTTGGCTGCTCCAGCACTAAGTTCCATGAGCATTTTTGCAATTTCTGGTTTTATTGCTGCTGTGAGTCGACTTGCTGCCTCCATGACATGTTCCTGCACGTCCTTCAGTTGCATAGCTGCCTTAGAATAGTGCGAGTTTCGGAATACACTGCTGAAAAGGTCTGTGAGGAAAGTGCTTGCACGACAAAATACATTGAGTGCATCTAGGTATTTGGAGATTCCCTGCTGGAGGTCTGCGACCGGAGTCGCGTGACTGCAGCTGCCAGCAGCAGCCAGGGAAACCAGAGGAGAGGTTGGAGCTGAAGATGCTAAGGAGGCGCCCAGAGTCTTGCCCAGTTCTGGCACTTGATACTGCTGGTGTTGCTGCCCTTTTTGCTTGGACCCGCCAAGCAAAAAGCGCCGCTTATAGTCCATTTTACTTTCTTGTGCACTGCAGCAATACATAAGGAAGTACTTGGCCAAGGGTTTTTTGAATTAATTCATTCTCATGAGTTGCTCTCTTGGAAATCCATCTATGTGTAGCAATAGCAGAGGAGCATGCACATAATTTTCAGAAAAGGCATTTGAAAAAAAATCTAGGTACTAGGTGTCAGTAGTGAAAATGGCAGCTGTTTTGCTGACTCGTACAATTCACTGTTCAAATGCAGCACTGCTGCAATTACAAATTATAATCATAAAAGTGGTGGTAACTAAAAATACTATTTCCTCCTTAAGCATCCTACAGTGGGCACCCAAAATGTTGTTGCAATGTAGAAGACACAAAAGCCATTTGCTGTAGTTTTCCTGTCAATGCATTAATTTTGTTTTAAATTGAAGAAAACTTATGTTTAAAAAGTAGTACCATTGTTATATTTTTCTTCAGTTAGTATTAGGAAAGGAAAAGCAAAATCACTGCTCAACAGTGATGAGTAATGCAGACTATGACTGTTCTTGAAGAATCACTGAGTCTTAACATCAGCAGACAAAATAGCTTCTTGATTTGACAGAGCCTGTCAGTCAAATCCCATCTTAATACTGAAAAAAAGCATATATTTTTCTAGAGTCTTTGCTACTACACTTTATTCATAACATATGTTTTCTTTTCTTTTTATTGCAAGCCTTTCCACTTTTGCTTCTTGGTGCTGAGGTAGTTTCCTTTTAATATTACTAAGTGGTGCTTTCAGGGTTCATTTTTCTTGATTGTAGAGTATATAGGACGCAGAAATGTAAGGCCTCTAGGTCATTTCCTGGCAAGGGAAAATTGCAAAAAGTTTGTTTAGTAATATGTTCTATTATAAAAAGTTAACTCCTACCTGTCTGACAATCTGGATAGTAGATTATCACATTAACACTTATGTATCTTATTTGTAAACTGAACTGAAATACGATAAATATATTCAAGATATCACTAGTCTTTTGTCATTTACAGTCCAATCTAAAGTTTAGACATTCAACACTTCCTCTATTTATACTTTTGATCTTGCAAAATGACTTGAGAGAAGTCAGATGATATTTGAATGTGACTGATTTTAAAAAAATGTCTTGCTGAAGAGTACTTAGAAATATTGTAAAACCCCCAGTGTTGCCACTTCTCAGCTTAGATCACCAGTTTTAACCGAAATTAGTGCTAGAGATCCTCCGAGTGGATAAAAAAAAAAATCTATGTGACACACTTGTATACACCTCTGTATGCATATACAGATAGTCTTACACCTAAAACATAATGCCACATTCCTGGCTCTCAAGTCCATCAGAAACAGGAAAAAGGAAAAACAGTAATAAAAAACAAAGATACTTCAAGAGTATTAAAAAGACTGGTTTCCTGTTCCCCAATGTCACTGCAAATCACAGGAGCACTTAGAAGCCAGTGTTCTGGGCCAATCAAAACAGTCCTTTCCCATTGTCTGGGGCCTGTGTGGGTCTAATGAACGATTACAGGCTTTTTTGAGAAGACTGAGTGGCTGTGGGGAGGCCTCCTTTTCCACCTTTAATTCTACCTACGGATACCTTTCCCCAGGGAACTTGGGGTTCCTCCTGGACCTAAAGCTCTTACTCCAAGAGCAGCTGCAGCTAAGGAGATCTTTGCACAGGTTCAGCTTGTGCCTCACCATTTCTGGACCAGGAAGCCTTGCTCACAGTAACTCATACTTCACACAGCAACTCTTACCTTAATCATCTCCAATTTGGATTACTCTAAGATGCTCTATATTAAAATGATACACTATAAGGGGCATTCAGAAGCTGTAACTGATCCAGTTCAGGCAGTTTTTGGCATCTCTCATACCCATATGATGCCACCGCTCTGACTCTTAGTAGGCTTCTGGGTGTGGTTCAAGATGCCAATTGTCGCTTATAATAGCAATAGCACTTAGACTTATATAATACTTCATAGTGCTTTTACAGCCCTCTCTAAGCGGTTTACAGAGTCAGCCTCTTGCCCCCAACAATCTGGCTTTTCATTTTACCCACCTCGGAAGGACAGAAGGCTGAATCAACCTTGAGCTTGGTGACATCTGATTTGCCAAATTGCAGGCAGCTGGTGATCAGCAGAAGTAGTCTGCAGTACTGAACTCTAACCACTGCGCCACAGTGGCTCTTATAAAGCCCTACATGGCATATTATTGGGCTATCTGGGAAAAGATGATCAAGCAACGGATTTCTGAGTGCCTAGAATGAACAAGCTGATCAGTAGAAGCCAGCATGGGTTTGTTAAAACCAGATCATGCCAAGCAAGCCGTATTGCCTTCTTCGATAAAGTGACTGAATTAGTGAATCAAGGAAACGCTTTGGATATAGCATATGTAGACTTCAGTATTTAACAAAGTAGATCACAACCTACTTCTTGGTTAAGATAAAATAATGCCGGACGGACAGTATGAACAGCTAAGGGAACTAGGTATGTTTAGCCTAACAAAGAAAAGGCTTAAGGAAGACATAGTAGCCATCTCCTAACATTAGAAAGGCTGGCACAGAGTGTGGTGATTTAACCTACACAGCACCTGAGGGCAAGACAGGTAGCAACGGGTGGATGCCTGTCAGAGGGAGAGCCCACCTGGGAATAGGAAGGGATTTCCTGAGGGTGAGAACAATTAATCAGTGCAACAGCTTCGCCCCCTGAGTTCTTAGTGCTCCCCGTTACTGGAGGTTTTGTCCAGGAAGAGTAAGGACTCCTGCCTTAGGCAGGGAGTTGGATTAGAAGACCTCTATGTTTATGTCTATTTGTGGGACCACATTTATCCCAACAGTTTGTAAGCATTTAAATTTAATTTTTTATTTTCTTTTTCTTTCCGAATTTAATTGTAATAAAAGAAAAAAAAATAGAAAAAAGAAAAGATTGCCCCTCTCTTTCAGTTTTCACTTTCTTTCCCTCTCTTCTGAAGGCATTCTAAGTTAATATCAACTTTAATTATTAAAGATTGAAAGTTTTATGAAGTTAACAATCGTGGACTATGTGCAGTCCAAATGTTTATAGATATTACCGGTAATTAATCCTTCCTTTTTGGAAAGAGGAAATTTCAATCTGTTTTGGAAGTCAAGAAAGCAAAGGCTCAGAATGAATGAAGACTTGCAACAAAAGTCAATGATAATTTAAGTTTGTTTCAACATATAAATAACAAGAAAAAAGTCAAGGAAACAGTAGGTCCACTTAAGAGAGAAGATAGCAAGGAAGTAACAGGCACAGAGAGAAAGCAGAGCTGCTTAACTCATTATTTGCATCAGTCTTAACACAAAAAGAAACTATAGCCCAACCTATCAAAACATACATGTAAAAGACACATTAGAAATAAAAATAAGCAAGAAAATGGTTAGAGAACACCTATCTGAGCTTGATGAATACAAATCACCGGGACCTGATGGATTACATCCCAGAGTTTTTTGAAGGAGCTGGCAGATGTTATCTCTGAACCATTGTACCATATCTTTCAAAAATCCTAGAATACTGGGGATCCTAGAACCTGAGGATTGAAAAAGAGCTGATGTGGTTCCCATGTTCAAAAAAGGGGGAAAAAACAGACCCAGGAAACTACAGACCGATCAACTTAAAACCAATACCTGGGAAGATACTGGAAAAAATAATCAAAACCAAATGTTAGTCTTCTGAGTAATGCATCCACTAAAATCAGAACTCCAAGGCAGGTAGATTCCTCAAAGAACATATTTATTAGATATATCATATCGGCACAGCTAGTGAAAGCCAACTCTAAAAGTTCCTGTGGTTTTTTCCTAATTAAAAAAGCAAATCTTCCCTCCCCAGATGTCATTGGTCACATTGTCCAATGGGAGTAGCTGGTGGGGTGCTTGATCACTTCTCTCCTCCCTCAACTGCCACCTGTTGGGATGACCTTGATTTGCACAAGAAAACTTTTTGTTTTGACTATTAGTAAGGATATCTATTTTCCTCCCTCCCTTCCCCTCTCAGAGTTTGTGGTAACTATGAGGCAGCACAAGATAGCTTCAGCCAGGTTCACTTCAAAGTTGACAACATATCTACAAACATCTAGAAACAAATAAAGTTATAACTAAAAGCCAGCATGGGTTTTAAAACTGAGGGCCCAGATTGTTGGGGGCAATGAACTGACTTTGTAAAAATGCCACTTTGGGGGGCAAAAGCCCTAATAACCAGGCATATACAAAGAATGAAGGGATTTGCTAAGCACATTGGCTTGTGCTTAATTGTGAGCCGCTCTGAGTCTCGGGAGAAGGGCGGGATATAAATGGGATTAAAAAAAAAAAAATCAGTGAACACCAAGCCATCTAAAGCAGGACTGTCAAACTCCCAGGCCACAGACCAGATGCATCATGCGCTGGCCATGCCCACACCTGTTTTAGCGAAGGGGGGAAAAGTCCCGATACATCACTTGATGCTGCCATGATGACATGAGTTTGACACCCCTGATCTAAGGCTTTAAGAGTTCAAACCAAGTATACTTTGTTTTATTTAATTTTTTTATATGTTGTTATTTAAAATACGTTTTCTCAAGACAGATTAAAAAACATTTAACACAGTGGTTCTCAACCTGTGGGTCATGACCCCTTTGGGGGTCAAACGACCCTTTCACAGAGGTCGCCTAAGACCATTGGAAAACACATATTTCCGATGGTCTTAGGAACCAAGACACCACTCCTCTATCAATATAGGCTCAATATAAGGGGCTGTGGGCTGCGACACAATTGAAAGCGGGCGCGGGCGCACACCCTCATGCAAATTGCAGGAAACGCAGCAGGCTTGTGCCTCAGAGGTAGTGCAACCAGATTCCCTCCCCTCCCACTCACACCACGTGACCGAGCCCCGCCTTAACATTGGATCTGAGAGTCGTCAGCCTCAAGCAAATGGCAGAAGCGGAGGGGAGGGAGGCAAGGCAGCATGGGAGATGAGGCAGAAGTGCCACCACCAGCAGCAGAGGTGGGAACAACAATGGAAGCACCGCTAGTAGCCGGGAACAGCCTTACAATATGCGGCGGTGGCAGCAGCAGCAGGGACTCCTCGGGAAATGGCCAAATCTGCCTCCCTTTGCCTGCATCCTTGCCTCCCTCCCCACCATGGAGATAGACCAGGAGGCAGTAGCGCTGAGAAAAGGGAGCCGTGACCAAGGTCTGCATGTGCTGTGAGGGAGAGAAGGGGGCACTACCGAAGACTGCACCACTTTGGAGATAGGCATCCACTGGGGGTCACCACAACATGAGAAACTGTATTAAAGGGTCACGGCATTAGGAAGGTTGAGAACCACTGATTTAACATGTTTTTAAGTTTTAAGTTATGTCTATTTCGTTAAGAACTTCTTAACTAAATGAACATAATGAATAGAAATAAAATCTCTCTCAAAGTTGCATAAAAATAATGCTAAAATATTAAGTAGCTGGACAAAATAAAAACTTGTTTGCTGCTGGAAAGACCCTGGAGTAGGTGGAGGTGTTCTAAAGCTAGAGTACTACAGCTAAAAAGATAAGCTCCATGGTCTGTAATCACTGTAGCTCAGTATGAGGAGTGGCTAAGCATCAAAGCTCAGAAGAAGCTGTTAGATTCCATGAAGGAATTTGGCATGGATGTTTTAATGAGTCATAGACAGGTGTTTTATTTACTTTTGCAAGCATACTTAAGCAAATCTGAAGCATTATACAGATGAGTTCCTTCAATTTTTGTCATCCCAAGTATCAACCTCTTGGTAAAGGTTTATAAAAGTTCTTATGAAGACTTTGGATTTGTTGAAAGGAATAAGAAATTAGATTACTGTATAGTAATCTTGACAACTAGATGCTTCCACTTTTAGAATCCAATTTTGAGTTGCTAGGATAGTGGTCTAATTGGCCACTTTTATTTTCCAATTAGGAATTAGCCCTCCATTTCCCCGATACTGGAAGAATTTGTGGCCATCTGGATTTTTCCTTTGTTTTCCAAACTGCTTTCCTTTTTAAGTACTGAGAATAATGTAATAATAATATAATATAGTATAATATAATATAATATAATATATAATATAAAAATATTATATAATATAAAAATATAAAGAATGTAATAGATTGCATAATTAGGACCACACTCTTTTTTCAAAAATAATCTTTATTAAGAGATTTTATGTAAATAGCACATCCCAGGAAAAGTATATAATAAAGTGTAAAAAAGAACAAAAGAAAAATAATAAAGACATAGAAAACAAATAGAAAATTAAAAAAGGAAAGCATACATAAAGAAATAGCTTTCAATATCCATCTTGGCAGTTATATAAACAATATTAATTAAACCACTCCCTCTAATTTCCTAGGGCACACTACATATCAATAGTGAAAAATCTTGAATCTGATGAGGAAGTAGGGTGGGATGATTTGTGTGTATGCAGTGTCACAGCTCTAGTGATTTATGGTTTACTTAAACATAACTAGATATAGCTATCAAATATAACTATCTGGTTAGTCGAGAAGCAATAAGAAAGCAATAGAAGAACTTGAACCTAAAGCATTCATATTTTACAAAAGTAAACATTTAAAGCAGACTCTTTTCTGAAGCAAGTTGAATACAGTTGATTCGGCAACTGAACAAGTAAATCAATAGACTTTTCATTCTGTATAGGTTGATCTTACGTTTATTGACCTTTGTAAAGTTCATTATTGTAGCTCAACACTGATTAACAAAAGAATTGCATGTCATCAGTATACTGATAGAGCATTACTCTAAATCTCTTTATTTGATCTCGCTTTGGTTGCTTCATACAGATATTTAAAAATAAAGATAAAATTCCCAGGAACCACATAGTGCAAATATGGGTTGAGCTGGAACTTTCCCCAGCACTGTCTTCTGAAGATAGCTGTCCAAGAATAAGAGAAAATTTCAAAATTTTTCTATCCATTTGTAACTTAGATTCTTTAGGTTTCTATGATACTGAAAATGATGATGATACTGAAAACTGCTGAGAGGTCCAAGAGAATCAACAGCATTACTGTTCTCTTAACATTTGTCCAGGCAAAGATAATTCCATCGGCAAGCAGAGCAGGTTCAGTGTCAAAATTAGGTCTAAAATAGGATTGAAATAAATTTAGAAAAAACACTTTGGATGATATGAATGTCTATATATCCTGTTTCAGAAGAAATTGGATATTAAGAAACAGTTATAACTGTTTGGCTTTTATAGGTCCATTTTTTCCTAATAATAGATTCAGTATCACCAGTGGGAAACATTGGCTTCTTGAAAGGAGGAATTTAGAACTCCAGGATTCAAATGAGCATCTTGTTACTAGATTCAATAAATCTTATTTCATCTCAACAATATTTTGATAGTAAAAACTGAAAATACCTCTTCCCCCCCACACATTGTAACAAGATAGTGTATCCGGCACAACTAGTTGCTGAATTTATCAGAACTATGGAATCAAAGTCCATAAATGATAAATGTGATGGTGTTCTCAAAATGTCTTGTAAACCTGTCTCAGCAAACTTGAGAATTTTATTGGATCTCCCAGTGGGAAAAAAACTGAGCCTACAAAACATTCAGAAAAGTTGTACTGGAATACATTGAAAGAAAACTGTGGCAAATGCTTCTTATCTCCATCCATATACTAAGGAGGTTTAATAATGAACTTTAATGTTTAATTAGTTTTGAAATACTTTTCTTGCAGTTGAGTTCCACATCTTCCTATGTTCTACAGTATGGGATAATAATAAACAACCTGTATACCCCAGGGGTGAAATCTAAATTTTGTTACTACCGGTTCTGTGGGCGTGGCTTGGTGGGCATGGCAGGGGAAAGATACTG
>JANHFM010000691.1:106581-116939 GCA_032468115.1 Grayia smithii | reverse complement strand
TCTACCTCTCCCCTGCTCTGCCCAGCCTGACTTTGCACTTCCCCAGTTTCTTCCACAGCCAATGGATCCACTCTCTCACTCTCTGTAAGCTGTTCCTCTTCCCCTTCAGATTCAGACTCCAACAGGAGCATGACACTGTGCCTATATTCTTGAGGTCTACTAACTGCAATGCAATGCAATAATTATGGTAATATTAACCGAATTACATTTTGGATGATTACTGTTAAGACAAGATCTATGCATATAGAACAGAGATATTGCAGAATGAACTATTCTTGAACTTGCAGTTTTTTGATGGAGATATTTGGAGGTTTAATGTGTCTCATTCCAGGGGAAAATGCTTTTACTGAATGTAATAGAGAAGTTAAGCTACAGGGATATAACTCCTTGAGGTCTTTCTAAAAGTAAGGGCATTTAGCCTGTAGAACAATTATTTTTCCTTTGTTGGAAGAGTTCATCTAGAGCAGTTTTGGCAAACCTTTTTGGCACCAAGTGTCAAAATGGAATCTTGTGCATGCATGCGGGAGAATGGCCAGAAACCGGAAGAACAGTTCTCCAGCAAGCATGCATGTGCCGGAAAGCTGAGCTTCTGGTTTCCAGCATGCACATGCATGCCAATTACCTGATCTTCCAGTTTCTGGCATGCATGCATGCACAAAGACCAGCTGGCCGTCGTGCAATGATGCACTGGAAACCAGAAGCTCAGCTTCCTAGTGCACCTATGCATGCCAGGGAGTTGCTCTCCCTGTTTCCAGCACTCCTGTGTGTGTGAAGAACTGCTGGCCTGTGCACATGTACATGCCGGAACCCAGTAGAGCAATGAGTGATGCCCGGAGAGATGGCTCTGTGTGCCACTTCCGACACTCGTGCCATAGGTTCACCATCACTGACCTAGAGACTGAGCAGCATCAGATTTGCAACGGGGTCCTCAACTCAGCAGAGATTGGGTTCAGAACTGCCTGTATGATCCTATGATTGTAAACACCTTACTCACCTAAGGTAATTTGATACCATCTCAATGAAGCCCAAACTCATGAAAATACCAACGCTTGTTAGGTTCCTCACCATGTCTAGGAGGCTTTTGACGTACATCCCAAAGCATGCTTAGTTCTGCTCTCATTGGACTTCTTAAATCTTAATCTTCTTTTATAAGGATGAAAAATGTCTCCTATAAAGTGGTATTCCCCAGCAGCTGGACGTTGCTAGAGAATTTATACCGATTTTATGGAAGCCTGGCTCCTGCCCTTGATCAGTTGACAAAACAGACAAGGAAAACCTATCCAGTCTAAAACGCTGAAGGCTACTCATGCAAGGAGACACACTAGAGGGTGCTCTTGCTTAGTGAATGTTTCACAAGTGCGTGTTCTCTTGAGATTGGAGAAGGAAATATTGCAAATGATATTCCTCTTAGCTCCAAATCATTATATTTCAGATGAAAAGGCCCTCACTCCTCTTACTGGTCACTTCCAAAAGCAATGCAAAGAAACTAATAGCGCCACCATCTCATCATGGCTGTGCAATCTTTTACAAAGGAAGATCGCCACGAAAGAGGTGGGTGCATTTAATAAGACATTGTAAATAGCTAACTAAAAATACTGGAGAATACCCCCCAAAAAAACTTGGCAAGGGAAGCAGGAGTTTGATTATATCATCCCCACTGGATGATTCTGAGCCAAGCTTGTCCCTGGGTCCCACCCTGGATCATGAGTTGGGAATAACCTTGGCTAGCTAGGCAATGTTATGGTTTATGTGGGAGATTACATTCTGACCTGCCATAATGGTGCAATGCTAATAAGGACTAAAGTACAGTGAGGTTGTGTGTGTATGTGTGTGTGTATGTGTGTGAGTGAGTGAGTGATACTCATTTTGCACAGAGAAGCATTTTTCAAGTACAAATAATTTAGCTGCTCTTGAGGTAGAGCATATGGCACAACTCCAGTTGCTTTTATGGCTGCTGATCCTCCTCAGCCAGGACTTGCTGGCTTCTGCACTATCTCAGGAGAAGCTTGTTCTGCGTTTGCTCTTTCAATTCTCCTTTCAGTTCCTGGCCAGAGCAGATTATCTGAAAGAACTGAATTCACTCTGTTTTCTTTGAAAATATTTTGCTTCCCACTCAAGAAGCTTCTTCAGTTCTAATGGACAGGTGGGAAATGTAAAGATTTCTATTCTTTGAGGTCATCTGGTCATCTGCAAACAAACCAGATGGCTGCAAAGAATGTAAATCCTTCCATTCTCAACCAGTCAGCTAGAACCAAAGAAGCTTCTGGGTTGAGAAGTGAAATGTTTTCAAGAAAATACCAAGAAAGCCCAGTTGCCTTTTGGAAAAACCACCTTTGGGATAACCATGACCTGGATGACTGAGCATCTCCATAGATATCTGAAGGAAGTTTAGCAAATCCAAACTTAAGATAGGATGCTGTCTTTCAACATAAGTACACCTAGAAGGAATATGAATATGAACACCAATGATATAATTATCAAAAACTCAGTAAGACACAGAAAATGGAAATAATGGGGTATAAATTAGAAGGTGGCAGATTGTTTCTAAGAGCATATTTCATCTCCCCAATTGAAATTCCCCCACTGGAAATGGAATACTGGTCTGGAGCTTTGAAAAAAAGTTCAGGATTAGTGGTGAGCTGCTCCTGGTTCTGTCCGGTTCTATAGAATCAGTAGTGTAACCACCGGGAGGCTCCGCACACTGACCCGGATGTCATCATAGCCAATCTGGGCATGTGAGTGCACATGAGAGCAAAGTGAGGGGCATTTAACAGATTTAACAGATTAACAAAGTTGGAAGGGATCTTATAGGTCATCTAGTCCAACCCCCCTGCTCAAGCAGGAGACCCTACACCATTTCTGCCAAATGGCAGTCCAAACTCTTCTTGAGAGTCTCAAGTGATGAAGCTCCCACAACTTTCGAAGGCAACTTCTGTTCCATGGGTTGATTGTTCTCACTGTCAGATAGTTCCTCCTTATTTCTAGGTTGAATCTCTCCTTGTTCATTTTCCATCCATTATTCCTTGTCTGGCCTTCAGGTGCTTTGGAAAATAGCTTGGCCCCCACCTCTCTGTGGCAGCCTCTCAAATATTGGAAGACTGCTCTCATATCTTCCCTGGTCCTTCTCTTAACTAGACATGCCATACCCAGTTCCTGTAACTGTTCTTCATATGTTTTGGTCTCCAGCCCCCTAATCATCCTAGTTGCTCTTCTCTGCACTTTCTCCAGAGTCTCAACATCTTTTTTATAGTGTGGTGACCAAAACATGTGTGCTCCCATTGTGAAACGGTAGTAAAGGTAAGTGGAACCCACCCCTGGTCAGGATGCATTTTAATTATCTTTGGGCAGATATTCATATACAGCTCAACCATTGTGTGATTTGCAAAGTATGACCAAGTTTCTTTGGCAATAGCAGTCCATCAGCAACTCCTGCAGTATTTTCTGGCATTGTCTTAAGTGTATTTTCCTCTGCTGTGCCTTCTGACAAATCTGTAAGATGAAGTAACCAGCAGAAGAAGTGAAGGAAAGCAAGTTTTTGGAGGACTGGAAGCATGTTAGCAAGATAAAAATGTAGAAGGAATGTGTGATAATTGAGGCAACCTTGAAGACCTCTGTTCTCAGTAAGCTTTTGGCTTTCAATAGGGTTTATCAAAACTGCTATGGCAATGTTACTGATAAGTTTCTTTTTATTAAGAAAATAACGTTTTCTCAAGGATAACAATAGTAGAAAGGAGGGGAAGTAACTTGAGGCTTGCTAATGATCGGTACATCACCTCTTACCTATGCATATGTATGAATGTATTATTTTCTCCGCCTTTCCCAAAAACTATAAATATGAGTGTATCTTTTTGTCTGTAGGAATCCCTCCTATTATTTTTCTGAAAGGAATTCCTCCAGTACATATTGAATAAATAATTACTGCAAATAAATAATTACTGCAGTGAGCTTTGATTGGTAGTTTGCATTTGCATACATTTGATTCTGTCATGGTATTCACTTATCTTCGCTACCGTTTCGCAAATGTGAGCATGTGTGCCACCTTTGCACATGCGCAGAGCGTCCATGAACGTCCGGGCAGGTGGGTGGAGTCTCCCGTTGCCACCGCTACCAGTTCACCCGAACTGGGTAGAACCGGTAGAATCTCAGCACTGATTTGATTTCACGAAGACCATACCAATTTCCTCTTGCCATCATAGTTGTTCTTTTGGTCTTCCATCAGAATGACTACGCTGTCCTTGTACATAAATACCTAACTGACATTATGATTAACTGTCTAAACATTATAATCTGAACACGTGACTTACCTTCTCTTCTTGTCCCCCTCCCCCCGAGTATAAAAAGGTTCGTTGGATGTTTTTTGCAGCTTCTTGTTCTGTATACAAATGTAAAAACAAAGCCATGTAAGTCTGAATAAAGAAATAAGAGAACTTACATCAAATCCTGCATTGTGAGAATTTATTATTGGGTTTAGTCCACCACCATTTAACAATTGATAGCAAAGAGGATGGTTAACCCATAACAATATATACAATGGCTGAATCTAACAAACAATTTACAGAAGAAAATACAATGACTACAAGATCAAAATCTAAACTGACTACTGAACAGTTTATCATAAACAAAGAACTATCCACAATAATAGATGAGAAAAAAGAAGGAGAAACAACTACAGAACTACTTCTGAGGGAAAACAGAGAGATAAAAGTCGAACTGGAGGAGTTAAAACAATTACTCTTACTAAAATGTAAAATTGAACAAAAAAGCAACCTCCCTGAACCCGCGAACGTCCGGAGCGGAAATAATAACCCCGAACCAGCGACGGAGAGAAAAGAGCCAAAGAAAACAGATTCACCGGTAAAAAGTAATTATTGCCCTCACGAAGTCCCTGTAGTCAGGAGAAAAGTTTTCCCGCCATTTTCTGCACTGCGGCCATTTTTGAACACTTGGTCTAACACAGCCAGCAAACAAGAGATAGAGGCCCAGAATTTTAAATTTTGTCCACGAAACAAGGAATACATTAACTACGAATTGATAAGTGACACCAACATCACTCCCACTCAAATACAAGAAACAAAAAGAAACCCAAAGACTATTGATGCCTTTTCTGACTCAGATTCTAAACTAGCAGCAATGCCTAGAAAAGAAGCTAAAAAAATGGCAGATCCCTACCAGCCATCAATTTTTAGCGCAAACGATAAAGAAGAAAACAAATGCTACCTAAAATTTCAACTAAACCCAAACCGCAATCTACAAGCACCAGAAGGAGAACCGCAACGATTACAATTTATTACTAAAACAAAACAACAGCCAAGGTGCACAGAGTGCTGTTACCTTCCCACCAAAGTGGTACCTATTTTTGCATGCTTTTGAACTGCTAGGTTGGCAGGAGCTGAGGCAAGTAATGGGAGGTCACTCCGTTCTGTGATGCTCGGGCCTTAAACCTGGGCTGTCAGCTTTTCAGCTGAAAAGTTCAGCATCTTTGATCACTGAGCCATCGTCTCTCCCCTTTTTTATTATTTTATTTTATTTATTCCATCTTATTTATGCTGTACCCATCTGAGCAAAACTAAATCAAATGGAGAATGGTGTATTCGGTCTATACTTCTTTTAAGTTTCTATATTTTCCATATTATTACTACAACTTAATAGAGCTGAATATTTTCTACAGAAAACCATGTATCCAGAATTGTTATAAGCCAGACATATAGTTTAGATATACTCCAAATAGGCCTTATCAAGGAAGCACAAATTATCGTTTCATCGTATCATCATTTTAATGATATTTGCTCATTTAAACAGGATAATCACAGGTGAGAGCAGGTGAGATTTCTGACTTCCCACTGACTTTCTCACTGACTTTGCTTGTGGGAAGCTTACAATGAGAAAGTCAATGGAGAAGCTGGCAAGGAAGGTTGCAAGTCGCTTTGGTAGCATGTACCTTCCCCCAGTCCCTTTGTGCTAGTGCTACAATCAGTCATTTGCACACCTCTTCATACCCTCCCCAACCTTTACCACACATTTTCTATATATCATGATCATCTGTTCTTGAGTCGATTTTTAATGCTTGTTTTCTATCTCAGGTTCTAGTAGATACAGCCATTTTCAGAGAAGGAGACAGGTTGGAAAAGAACTCAGTATGGGTCTCGGACACTTAATTAGAATAAAAGATAAAATGAGACTCGGCTGCAAGTCATATATTTACATGTTGCTTCTTTGCCTGCTGATTATTGAAAAGGCTTCAGATGTCCACCTTGCCTTTTATGGTGTGGGGTTTTTTTAAAATTAAAAATCCACTTACTATAAGCTCCATAAAGTTGGGAAAATTGATCTGGTTAACAAACTACTTCAGAATTTGTTGCACATTATTATGAGGTTGGCCAGGAGAACAAGGTCAGAGAAATGTCAAATAGCCAGATGTCATAATGGCTATTTTATCATCTATTTTTCTAAGGGAGATTTGTTTGGACATCAGCCTTTCTGTGACTTGCATCTTCATCCATTCAAGCTGGGAATTCTGGACACTGCAATCCAATGAATGAAGAGGGTGTCAAGTTAGGGACCATTCTGTGGACTCTATGTATAACAGAACCTAACCTGATGTAACCTTTTTTGAACCATTCATAGCCTATCAGGCATCTCAAAATATTTAACGCCAATAGTTTAAAATGACAAAAGGGACACCTACTCACTGTAACTCTTTGCCACTAGTAACCTACGCACAGAACAATCATTCAACACATAGTAAATTAATCTACTGAAGGAGTAGGTGCTCTTTTTAGCATCCCTGCCACATTCCATTTGTATTCATAGCAGCAAATCCTTTACATATAATATGACCATACCCCACATGCAGGGGTGAAATCCAGCAAGTGGCTGGTCCCAGAGTAGGGAGATTTTGCAATATCCTTCCCCCAGGAGTGAAGAGGGAATGGGGATTTTGCAGTATCCTTCTCCTGCCACACCCACCAAGCCACGGCCACCATGGCCACCAGCCACGCCCACAAAACCAGGAGTAATTTTTTTTTAGATTTTACCACTGCCCACATGTCAAGTAATCAATTATAAATTTGAGATTGCAAGTGGCCTGAGAAATACCGGAATAGCAGAAAGATAACAATATTTCTATAATACCATATGGTAAGACTTTAAATCTATTTTCAGCAAAGCCAGATAAGCTGGGCATTAACTGATTACATCAGGAACATTTATACATTTAGCAGCATAGAGCCTGTTTGGTCTAATGAGTAAGGCACCAGACCAGAAAGTGGGAGACCAGGAGTTCTAGTCCCACCTTATGCATGAAAGCCATCTTGGTGACCTTGGGCTAGTCATTGTCTCTCAGCCCAATTCATCTCACAGGGTTCTTGTGGGGAAAATAGGAGGAAGTTGTGCTGGATATGTTCACCACTTTGAGTTATATTTGTAAAAATAATAAAGGCAGGATACAAATAAAAAATATTAGTCCCTCAGACATCTGTAGGCATCCCAGAGAAGCCTTAAGAAACCAATAGCTAATTTCCCCAAGTAGATTAGGGTGGAGACCACATAGGCAACCTTGATAGGCATTACTAGGAACATGTTGGGCATAGTTAAGCCTCTGAGATACTAATCAAGACTGTTTTCTTCCTTTTTCCTCCTTGTGATCTTGCCAGCAATCAGATTACTAGGAATGGGTGAGGTTATAGCTAATCCAGCCCCCCCTTTGACCACATCAAAGTCATGGAAACGGAAAAAAACATCATTTCATCCCTCATCTCACCCCTGTTGTCAGAATAGTTTCTCCATACCCATTCCTGTTATCAGGAATAGGTATCCCACTTATATGTAACCTCTTGTGAAACATTTGCCTCCCTGTTTACTTTAAACTCATCCAGCTCAGAATGTCCTTTGAACAAATTTATAACAGTCCATACAGGCCTACCTTATTAATAGAAAATAAACAGCTCATAATTTTCTATCTCATCTTTGTTAAGTCTCTGGGATATAGCAGAAAGCACTTCATAGAATCAGTGATGTATGAGGCAAATAGTACCATTCCAAATATATAAGTGTATTTTCCATCATATCCTAAAATTATAAATGTTTTGGATCAATTACAGTGATGAGTTGCATGCCAGAACCAATATCTATCCATACTGCCCGTATATTGCAGACTCCTGCAGGAACACAACCTAATGTTTTCAACAAATATTCTTTGACTGCAAGATTCAGGAAAACACATATAGATTATGGTATATTATATTGTCAGCATCTGTAGAGATTCTCAGTCATCGAAGTCATGGTTGTCCCAAAGGTGCTTTTTCTTGAGGCAACTGGACTTCTTGTTTTTTCTTTGAAGATGTTTCACTTCTTATCCAAGAAGCTTCTTCCACTCTGACAGGATAGTGGGGAATGGAAGGATTTATATTCCTTGAAGACAGCTGGTCATTTGCATCATTTTAGATGGTTGTTAAAGCACTTGGAGGTTTATCTGTGTCCTCAGGATTACCTGAGTAATGCTCCTGGTTCCTGTAGTCTGCAATTTTTTCCTCTGGAGATCCATTCCTAGTCCCACACCGGTGGTTGGTTGCTCCCGGTTTGGTCCGGTTCTATAGAATAGGTATCGGTGATGTCACCAAACTGGTTCTAATAGTCCCAGACCGAAGCCCCCCTGCGCACCCGTACTTATCTGTCCCTGCACATAGTGCACGGAGCGCGCTTGTGCGCATGTGCAGGAAGCTTTTTTTGAGTTTTTTTGCTTAAAAAAGCTTCTGCACATGTGCAGGAGCGCCCATTTGGCACACATGCGCATGAAGCATGCGTGCCGAATGCACGCTCCATGCGCTTCGACCATGCACAAAGTGCGTGAACCTACAGAAACGGTAGCAAAGGTAAGTAGAATCCACCCCTGTCCCACACCATTCAAAGGGTGTTTATCCCAAATTGTGTAATATAAATTCATGAATAAATTACACGTAAATAAATAAATAGCAGGAACAAAGTTCACTCCAGCCATGAGAATAATAATACTCTGCAAAGGGTTTCAAAAGAGTCTACAAGAGCTTTGCAATATGTGGAAGGAAAGTCTTGCAGGGGCCAGCAAAAATTCTTCCTTTCCTTTGTTTTCTCCCCTGGGACAGTAAGGCAACCTGAAGAAAATTGCACCACACCTGGTTTCTAATATAAAAGGAAAACACAGATAAGTACCTGAACATGTGTGTGTGTTGGAGGATGATTTGCATTGTGTGGGAGAGCAGAGATGAAGAATTTGCAATTGAGAGAGTAGAGCAGCTGTCAGCTTAGCAGAAAACTGCCAATGATGGAAGAACAGATCTGGACTTCAGCAAAGCAACAGCAGACAAACTGAAAGTAGCAGAGCTCAGCAGAGACATGGAGAGCCTACAACCAGCCAGCAGCTGGTCAAGCTCCTTGCTTTCCCATTCCAGCCCAGACTAAGAAACTGCAAAGCCAGAAGAAACCATCTGACTAAGGGCTAAATGGTGGGTGAAGTTTTTGTTGCAAGCTCAGGGGGGGGAAAAGAACACAAATCTTCACAATTCATAATTCCACAATTCTACAACTATTGAGGAATTAAATAAGCACATAGATATAGATGTGTAGACAAGTAAAATATGTAGATAAAGGTAAAGGTTCTCCTCACACATATGTGCTAGTAATTCCCGACTCTAGGGGGTGGTGCTCATCTCTGTTTCAAAGCCAAAGAGCCAGCGCTGTCAGAAGATGTCTCCGTGGTCATGTGGCCAGCATGACTAAATGCCAAAGGCGTATGGAATGCTGTTACCTTCCCACCGAAGGTGGTCCCTATTTTTCTACTTGCATTTTTTATGTGCTTTCAAACTGCTAGGTTAGCAGAAGCTGGGACAAATAACGGGAGCTCAGCTTGTGATGCAGCACTAGGAATTTGAACCGCTGAACTGTCTACCTTTAGATTGACAAGCTCAGGGTCTTAGCCACTGAGCCACTATGTCCCTAAGTATACTATATACTTACACTAATATAAGTACAGTTTAGTGCAGCATAGGTTTAGTGATAAGTTTTGAGTTAGAGGTTAGAAAAGGGTTTTCTTTTTCTGTAATAAAAGCTTTCTTGGAAATACAGGGAAGATAAAACCACCTCTTTGCTGATGGTCTGCACAATTTCCCCAAAGAACCCCTTCAAATAGTGACCTGAGTTGATTCATGACTTTCTCTAACTCTTTCAGTTCCAAATCTGCTTTGATGGGGTGATTTGAGCAAAGCTTACTTCAGGGGTCAGCAACCTGCAGCTCTGGAGCCACATGCGGCTCTTTTGGCCCTCTACTGTGGCTCCCTGTAAGGTGATCCCACCATTGCCTGGCCCCTCCCCTCCCCGCCCCTCCC
>JANHFM010000687.1:100338-111415 GCA_032468115.1 Grayia smithii | reverse complement strand
ACAAGTGGCTGTCCAGTCTTTTTTTAAAAACCTCCAGCGATAAAGCACCCAGAACTTCTGACAACAAGCTGTTCCACTGGTTAATTGTTCTCCCAGGTAGGAAGTTACTCCTTAATTCCAAGTTAGTTTCCATCCATTGTTTCTTCGTCTTGCTTTGTAGTGCTTTAGAAAATAAGTTGTCTTCCTCTTCTTTGTAGCAAGCCCTCAAATACTGGAATACTACTATCATGTTACCAGATGAATCCAGCCATGATGATTAAAGCTCAGTGCTTACATGAGCCAGATGTTGTTTAAGAATACTCAGCAATGACAGCTAATACATTTATTTCTATTTCTGAATAATAAATATAATGCATCCAGGGGAATCAGAAACAGCCTTCACAATTGGAAGGTAGCCTTGATTCTTTTTCCTGATTTCCATCTCATTCTCTAATCTGGATGACAAAAGGTCACTTCTTGATAGCATAGGATCCTTTTAACTTTTAATATGGTGAAATGGCATTCTTATTTTAAATATAAATTATGTTAGCCAAACTATTTGTTAGGGCAGGAACTACTGTCCTAAAAATGCTTTTTCAAGAGACAACTGGACTTTTCTTTGAAGACATTTTTCTTCGGAAAGGAAACAAAACACAAACAAACGAAAACTAGAAACACACACACACACAAGTCCAGTTGCCTCTTGAAATAGCACCTTTGGACAACCATGACCTGGATGACTGAGAATCTCCATAGGCAGGAACTACTGTACATACAGGTAGTCCTTGACTTATGACCACAATTGAGCCCAAAGTTTCTGTTATTCAGTAAGACATTTGTTAAGTGCATTTTGCCCATTTTATGACTTTTCTTTATGACAGTCGTTAAGTGAATCACTGCAGTTGATAAGTTAATAACCTGGTTGTTAATTGAATCTGAATTCCCCATTGACTTTACTTATTAGAAGGTCGCAAAAGGGAATCATGTGACCCTGAGACACAGCAAAGGTTATAAATATGAACCAGTTGCCAAGCATCTGAATTTTGATATGCTTATAGGGATGCTGCAAAGGCTGTGACTATAAAAACCGGTCATAAGTCACATTTTTCAGTGCTTCTGTAACTTTGAATAGTCACTAAACAAACTGCTGTAAGTGGAGGATTACCGCATAGGCTACACTCAGAAAAATCTAACTTCCAGTGGAATATATTTTTGTGCAAGCATGCATATATTTGCATTATAATTGCCCTAGTCTTAGAGTTCACATTAAAAAATTTAAAGACCACATCTTTCAAGCTTTTAAACTGTTCAGGATTAGACTGTCTTCCAATTAGTTGACTGCATAAAGGATTATTATTATTATTATATACTGTAATTATTCATAAAATGATTTCTCTGTATTTATTTAATTTGTTCTCCTATCTGATAATTTTTCTGATGCTATTATCGTTACCAGAAAAATAACCAAACCAGAAATGGGGGCAAGGGGCGGGGGAATTCCTCTCTGTTGTATTTCATTTGTCAGATGTAGAATACTAAATGTGTCAAGCATATAAATTGTGCATCTGTGCTCAAATTAAAGAATCAATAATAAAAATCTGGGGATTTTCAGAGTTGAATTTGATCAAATCTGTATCTAGATACAATTTTCGTAGTATATCCAAGATAAAACCAAATTTCAAAGGCTCTGTGATTAAACATAGTCTCAATGCTGAACTGCACCATGATTAAGCTTTTCCTTTTTTAAAAAAAGCATGTCTTGTTGCTTTTTCTGCCTTTTAAATGAGTTTTATAATCACAAAGATAAACATGTTTACGAGATATATCTATGCATATTCATATAACTGAGTTCTTGATTCATAAAAGTTTCCAGACGCTGCCAATATGAATTTAGCTGCTATTGGCAAAAATCTTTTGAACCTGAGATTTTATTGCTAATGGTAGAGGAAGGAACAAGAGTCAAAAAGAACATCATAATTCTTAGTTTAAAGAAAAGGATAAAATATATTTTATAGCCCCATATAAAGACAAAATTCATTCAATTTTGTATAACAGTGAAACTTCACTTTAAAGTATCATTTCAAATTATAGTTTACTTTTTTCTCCCATTTCATATAAACTTTATTAAAAATACACATACATCTTTTTCCCCGCTTATATCTTTATACAGATAGTTATGTGAGGGCATTCAGGTATATTAACTAAAGAGTACATGCTGTGTGTGTATTTGTGTGTGTGTGCATGGTAAAATGTAAAGGTGATTTTAATGAACATAGCTCTTCCAACCAGTTTTAAATCTAAATCAATATTCAAAAATTAGTAAAATAACAAATATAATAACTGATAAAAAAAGAGTTAAGTTTTTTTTTTCTAATCTGAGAAAGTGTATCTTTCTGCATTAAATCAGAAAACATCTAAAATTTTAAAACCTTATCTTAATAGAAAGCAGACTATGATTGTGGTACAGATCCAGTTGGGAATCATAATCCATAAACAGTTTCCAAATTAAATTGAATTCTGTATTGGCCTTGTTTCTGACATTGATACATGCTTGCACAAGTTGATATGCCCTTCATCTAAAGAAGGAATTATGATGCATAAGGTATGCAAGTACCTGTTATCATAATCAAAGCTCCCTGTCTACTTTGTAAGAATATACAGTTTGATGTTTGGCAGAAAAACAGCTGACAGGAAAGAAAATTAACCTTTAAGATCTCTTTCATTCTATAACAAATCATCAACCAGGATTAACAGGATTCCAACACTGCACCAAGTATGAAAAAATGATCCAACTTGATTATTGCATTTTCAGCAGTTTTTGAAATTGGATTATCAGCACTGAATAATATACCAAAGATAAAACATCTTGCACTAGTTTTCTCTGAATGTAATATTTGCAGTCATCATCATCACATCCTGAGCTAAGCGCATTGGGCTACAAATGTACTCCACAGTTCACTGTATTTGTGGTATATTTAATATTTGTCTTCCATTGATATTCCCATTATTGCACATCAATTGTTCTGTTGAAATGCTGCAAGCATCTGAATGTAAAATATTTAAATATATTTGGTTTCTGAATCACATTTCAGTGACAGTTTGTAAATAAGCCCCAAAAGGTTTCTGGATGCTATGTTATATTTTTCCCCACATATGTGCAAGTGTCTGAGCATTCCACCTTGATTTTAAAATTTATTTTGAACTCCGCTAATTATTTGAAGATAACAGGTATCTTAGATCTTGCTTAGCAACTGCTTTGGACAGCAACTGTTCAAAGTTACAATGGTGACAAAAAAGGCAACTTTACGAACAATGCCCAACGTTTATGACTTTTTCAGTTAATATACCTTATCCTGTACCTGACCCATTTTTCCTACTTCTTCCCATCCTCAGAGAGATTGCCTAAATAAGGAATCTGTTCCTGAGCTGCTTTTCTCCACAATACAGCACTTCTCCAAAATACCAAGTGATCTTTTTAATAGAAGGTGGTAAGTTGCTGAACATAGTTCGCGTATCAATAGATCCTAGTAAATGGTTCCACCATCAAGGATATATAATGTACTTTTCTTATTTAATATACTTACATCTATAGATAAATGTATAAATAATGTTTGTGATAGTAATAACAGAGGTATTTTGGTTGGAGAAATGTATGTATATATGTTTTTGTATGCAGGTAATGATACCATATTTTTGGTAAAAACTCAAATGATTTGCAGTAATTGTCAGATGGACTGCATGATGCAACAATGAATATGGATCGGAATATTAATGTCTCAAATATCAAGATAGTTGTGTTCAACAGGAAAAATGGAATGGACAATTGAAAGTTACACGAGTGGCAAAAAGCTAAAGCAAACAGTAAGCATTCTATCAAGGAAAAATACACATAAGTATGAAAAAACTAAGAAATTTCAGGATATGCAAATGATGATAATGGCTAATTTCTGATGTGAGGAATGAAAGTTTGTTGAAATAAAGCAAAAAGAAATAATATATTATTATTTATATTTATTATTATTGATGGCCATCAAATACTATAACAATTTTAGGTAGCATATACCATGTTTCCCTGAAAATAAGACTCTGTCTTATATTTTTTTGAACCCTGAAATAAGTGCTTGGCCTTATTGCCATGAGCTCAAAAGCCTGATTGGGCTTATTATCAGTGGATGTCTTATTTTTGGGAAAACAGGGTAGTAAAAACAATACAATTGAAACAAAATGCAAATGTCACAAATGTGAGAAGAAGAGCAATTATTAAAGAAAATCAAACATGTCACCACTTTAATTAAAAGCCTTTAAACAAGGCCAGTTGGGGGCCAGATGCATTTTTTTTTGGGGGGGGGGAAGTGTGATATTCCAGAAAAAAAAAATCTTCATTAAGAATATGCTTCTATTCACTTTCTTATATGGAAGTTGGAGCTCTGTATGTAAAGAGGAAAATAAGTTTGAATTCCAAAGTTCTTAGTTGATTTTGGGTACCTAACAGAGCTGCGGTGGCGCAGTGATTAGAACGCAGTACTGTAGGCTACTTCTGCTGCCTCACGGCTGCCTGCAATTTGGCAAATCAAATCTCAAGGTTGACTCAGCCTTCCATTCTTCTGAGGTGGGTAAAATGAGGACCCAGATTGTTTGGGGCAATATGCTAACTGTGTAAACCGCTTAGAGAGGGCTGTAAAAGCATTGTGAAGTGGTATATAAGTTTAAGTGCTATTGCTATTGCTAACATTGGAAAAATGATCATATGTTTTAAAATTCTTTTTGCATTTCTTTGCTTTTAAATGCAACTGTTGCCATTCTGTTAGTCCCTCTTCTCAGTCGGTAAGGAGATGAATGGTTATAAAAATTGTAAAAAACCATTAAAAATATTCAACAATTTTTTTATCTGAAACATCCTCATCAATATTCACTAGGTATTAAATACTCCAATTATTGTATCATAAATAGTAAAATGTCAGTTCTGTACATAAAGGGTAAATTTTTAAAAAAATCCATTGTAGAGCTATAAAAATGATCTAATCACTTGAAAAGATAAAATAGGAAAATATAGCCTTTTTAAATAAGTAGCTTTGGAAAAAAAGCAACCAAAGGAGTTAGCCACCTGTAGCTAATAATGAAAAAAAATAGATTATTTTTTTAAACAGATTCCTATCCGTGCAAAATGTTGTGAGATGCTAACAAAAAATTATTCTGCACAAGCATCAGCCAGGAAGATGTTTAAGGTGCACACTCTCTTTTCTCAGGATAGGATAAGTGAATTTGGTAACAACTAGCACTCCTTCAAACTTTCACTAGTTTAATCAAATAGCAATTTAAAATAAGATATTTACAAATGAGTAACTGTTCATCTTTCACATGAAAGGTTTAATTAGGAATCCTATTTAGTAACTATTAAATAGTTCATGAATAAAAGCAGTAGAACAACTATCTCAGCATAAACTAGCTAAATGCCGATTCACTTCGGCTATATAATATACAATATATTAAGGAGTTTTGATTGGAAGGCAAAAAGTTATTGATAGCAAGCAGAGATAAATGTTAACAAGTTTCTGGAACTTTTTTAAATGATTGAATCTTGTCCTGAGATTGGGTGGCATCTGCCCAGTACCAACCACAACACAGCTGCCTTAAGAAGCTGCAAACAGGTATATCCTCACACACTCCAAACAATTGCTTTATGAAACTGAAGATGTCAGCCCTTTGAGATAAATCAGACTTGAATGTCAAAGTCATGAATACCAAAACTACTTTTATTATAGGGTTACAGCAACAGAATTTTGCAACTCCAACTCATTTCTCTAAAGAGAATAGGAAGAGCCAAGTCAGAAATTCTTTCTCAAATCCCAATCTGTTTTGTGCTGAGATTTTCTCTCATCTGATCATTGCCTTAACTGTGGTTCTTCCTCCTTTTCCTCAAGATTATCTCAGCCCATTACAGAAGCTCTGCATAGCTTAAATGTATATATCTCATAATTTACACTGACACTGAATTAAAAGAGAGCATTTTGTAATACATTTTAATTGTAGGTGTACCTTCCCTGCATTGATGTTTTTCATGTATGTTGGGCTACAATGCCCCTAATATCAATCTAGCAAGATCTTGCACAGTGGTTTACTTTTTTCTCACAAATCTGCAAATTTCACAGATTATTAACAAAACAAATAAAATTAACAGTGATCCATTAATAGAAATAAATCCTTGTCCCAAAAAGTATTAGAGATCTTAACTTACCTGCTCAGTAGCTGTTGGACAGTAAAATACTAATATTATGGTTGTGCAGATGTTTATTATCAGTCCAACAATTGTAATCAGATTAGGGGCAATCCAGGCTGGTACTCTTCGCACTAACCACTCCCAGTAACCTTGCATAAGTGGCTCAAGTAGGGACCGTCCAGCACTTTGATATTTGTGTTCTTCTAATCGTTTTAACTGATGCTTTGATAAAGGTGGTGTTGGCAACTGAAACAATTTGCTCAATGTACATCCTGTAGAAGGAACGTGACCATAGCGTGCAGGGGATTCCAGATGCAATTCCCCACATCGTTTCTTCAGTGATCGATTCCCACTCATGGATTTATTCACTTTAAAGTCTGTATCTGACAAAGTTTAATTGTTGTAAAGAAACATAAGATCCTGGAACAGAAAGTATTTAGATTAATATAAGAGAAAAAATATTGTAAAATTTTGAAGTGTTTAATGGTGAGAAGTACAATAGCTGCTGAAAGTCCAAAATATTCGTAAGTACATTATCCAAGCTATAGTTGAACTGACTTTAATATTCCTTTTAAAAAAAATAAATGCAAGTCTAGTGAATATTCTACAGTTTGGGGCTTATTACTGAGGAGAGTGAAGAATGGTCATGGAGAGTCAAAAGGTTATGAGACATTCATTTTCTTTCAGCCCAACCAATCTTACAGGTTTCTTGTGAGAGTAAAATGAAAGGACATCCACAACTAAGTTATCTTGAGATCCTGGAGAAAAGTTATGATATAAATCTAAGTAAGACTAATAGGTACATTGGGTGTAATTTCAAAATATCTAAAGCATAACTTGAACTTCAACATAACATGTTGAACTTCGTCAACATTGACGAAATCATCATCAGTCAATTGCAAAAAGCAGATTTACTTGGAACAGCTTACATCCTATAATAGTATCTTTAATATTATTCAACAATATCTCTCTATCCAAGATACTTAGAAAGTACTAAATAGCTAAAGAAAAATGCTAAATCCAATTTAAACATCTGGTTGACTGTGTGACCAACAATAATAACAAATAAAAATGAAAACTAATTACATTATGGAAAGTCATCTCAAAAAAGTACTTAAGAGATTTTTACTACTTAAGGTAATTCTTAATACTGATTAGTTTAGAAATGAAAACACATTCAAATACATGCTTCCTATGTGTAAAATGTCTATCTCCTGATCGGAGTCATCAAATTTTTAAAATAATTTTCACAAAGCCCTTCTGTTCATTAAATTCATAATCCTATTTGCTTTGCTTTGTTTTAATCTTCGCCCTCCACTTAAATAAAGTGTGCTACCCACATCCAGTAACTTCTTGCTATTCCCTGGAAAGCATTATTTATGGATTATGTTAGGGATTACATTGAAGATGCACTTCCGTCATGACATATGCATTCCAAAAGAGGGAGGAGACTGGAGGGCCGATGTCAGGAGTATTATGGGCTGCAATCAGGAACATTTCTATATTGTAATGATAAGACTATTTCTATATTGTAATGATAAGGCTATCAGGAGATGGAGAGTTCTAGATTTCCTCTATTTAATACAGGATAGTATGTGTTATGGTCCAGTTTGTACTGTTCTTTTGTTTCTGGATAAAGAAAGATTTGAGCAAGTGTTGGGATTAATTTGACCATGATTTAGCCTGAATAATTTTATTTCAATAATTTTGTTTCTTTTAAGAAGCTCCTGTTCAGAGATATGTATAGTAAGCTAAATTCAAAACAATGGAATACGTTTGTAACCTACTGCATATTCCAAATTGTTTGAAGTTATCAGCTTCTCCATTTAACAACTAAGTTTATTTAAAACTGGTCTTTACTAATATAGATTTTATTGCTTTCTATATAATCACGAAGTACGTAATTAATATATCTTTTGCAGAAAATTAGTTAACTGATTCACTTAAGTCAGTAAATCTAAGGCACTCAGTAAATACAAAAACTAAAAGAAAATGTAATCAATGAAAAGAAGTTTTTGCAATTTTATATGTAACTCTCTTAAGTGAGCTGCTTATAAAAACACTTCAGAAAAACACTACTGAGGAAATCTTGTTACTCTTAATGTAATTTAAGTGACAAAAAGACAGAGAGGAAAGAGTACTGTGATTTTACAAATAAGGCGGGTTTATACAATCAATGTACAAGACTCCAATTTTAGCTTTTCGTTGAAGGAAAGCAGATATGGCAATTAGCACTTTGCCCGAAACGCTGATGCATCTCCACCAATAGACCAGCAGTCGAAAATCTGAACACAACTCAAACCAGATATTTCAATCTTGAAAATCCATATACGGCTGAGGCACATTTGATTTTATGCGTGCCACCCCTGTATTTGACACAAACACTCTGCTCATATCTACGTGGGGGAGAGGGTTGTTTTGACTTGTCCCCGGCATTTGAAGAACGCCCGCTCCGATTACATCGCTCCCTCCACGAACTGACTGACTGATTGCCAGCTCCGTCCGGGCATAAACGACGGCAGCAGCCCACTCCGAGTGGAAAAACAAGGCAGCGCAAGCGACACCCTCCCTGTCTCTTGCGCAGGAGCCTACGAGGCTCAGCAAGAGAGAAAAGAAGGACGACCATTGCCCACCCACCTCGCGGCAGGTGAGGCAGAAAGACCCAACATGAGTCAACCTTCTTTGGCTGAACTCGAAGGAGACCCGACGCCGGCCAAAGGCCAAGCTTCTACCGCCTAACAGAGCCAATTCTGAAGCGCACCAAGAACACCCGGCATTTACCTTAACCAGCCTCTTCGCCCAGGAGGCGCGTTTACGTCCTTTTTTTACGCCTGCCGTAAATAAGGCAGGCTGCGTGGTTGCTTAGGAAGGGCGCGCGACTGGAACAGGCAACTAACGGAGCAGGGGGCGTGCGGGGGGACACTCGGAGATTGGTGCTTTGGTGCGCATGGGCAAAGGTGGCAACCACACGCGGGTGTTGGGAGGGTGGGCGCGAGGTCTGATTGCTTCCGTCGTTTCCCGTCCACTTCGCACAGCCCCGCCTTCGGAGGCGGTGAGATGAGGACGTTACAAGAGAGGGTGAGGTAGTGAATAGCTGGAGGAACCTCATTTGGGAGGTTCGAATGTTAGAGCGCGCTTCGCTAGTACAAAAGACGGCGGGATTATATCCAGTCAGGCGCCACCCTGCAAGGGAGAGCGCTGCTTTCTCTGCTACTCGGTCCAGAGGAGGAGGCTGCCGACGCGCTGCTGGTGGCGGAGGTTAAGTTTATATCGTGTTAGGCAGCTTTTTAAAATCTAGAATAGATCTCTAGGAGAGTCCGGGGTGAGGGCGAAGTCATAAAATGAAAGCTCAAGAAAAGTAATCGTTGCATTATTTATTTGCTTATTTGTTTTGTATTTTTTTCAAACCGCCAGGAGAAGAGAAAGAAGGTTGACTCAGCCTTTCATCCTTTCGAGGTAGGTAAACTGAGGACCCAGATTGTTGGGGGCAATAAGCTGACTTTGTAAAAATGCCGCAGGCATATACAAGGAATGAAGGTATGGCTAAGCACATTGATTTGTGCTTAAGAAATTGTAAGCCGCCCTGAGCCTCCTGAGAAGGGCGGAATATAAGTTGAAATAAAATAAATAAATAAATATAGTGTTCGTTACGGTGGTGCCCGAGAGAGGAGAGGACAGGACAGCTTTCCTTAGGAAAATAGCGTCCTCCTCCAGCCGCTTCTCAATCTGGCTGGACCACTTGGCTGAAGCAGAGATTCTCGGATTCAAGTGTTCATGACCGACAGTTGCTAGTGATAATAATAAATCGCCTTTGTCAGCTATGTTATCCCTGTTTCCTCTTTTCTCTGGTTAAAAAGAAGAAAAAACAAAATATGGGCAGGTCCTAAATGTGAAACTGCAATGGCTACTAAACAAACTGTTTTAAAACTTTTTTTTCTTATTAAAGAATATTATTGATAGCGTAATTTAAAAATGCAAGTTGTTTGCTGTGCTAAGTTATCTCATCTAATTGATCCAAATTATATAGAGGTTTTGCATTTGAATTGCATTGCAGGGAGACAGAGATTGATGGATAAAAAGATTTATCGATAACTGGCTGAGATTTGTCTTGGGACAGAGTTAATGTTTCATTGAAAAGGACCAATTGAGTTTCAAAATGGGCTGCAGAAAATATTGATTGCATGGGGTTTACTTTGACTAGTTATATAATTTCATTGGCATCCATCACCCCAGTTCCATAGAAGTCACAATGGATCAGACTGTAGCCATTTACCAAGGCACAATATGTAATAAAGATGAGTTATAAGTCAAGATGGACTTTTATTCTCCTGTACAACTCACAATATTTCTAAATAATTGCAGAAGCAAAATCAGCCAGACTTTTTCACTGGTTAAGGCAGCCCTTATTTGTAGGTGCTTTTTAAAATCTTGAAAAACAGAAGATAGAAAAAAAAAGTTTCTTCTCATTATACCCATTCCCTTTCAAGACCTTTCAGTTCTTCCACAGTTCAGTTTTCTTACTTCTAATACTGTTTTCATATTATCTCAGTGGGCAATTAATATTTCACTATTACGGATATTAAAGTACAGTAGTTGATTATGTAAAGCTATTCTATTTTGTTGGTTGCAATTCCAGTGGCACATTGTTGTGCAACAAAATAAAATACTTGAAGAATGTTGCTTTGCTCCAGAATTAGCTTGTGTGGGTGTGTACCTTATAACATCATAATTATTACAGAGACTTTTATACTTTTTTCTGTTGTTGAATCAATGTGGCTTATAAAGTAAAGATTACATTAAAATATAACAATTAAAACATGCATATTATAACAGTCCATAATAGGCACCTACGTAATAAACAGCGATTGCTATTAAAAACTT
>JANHFM010000687.1:72351-99031 GCA_032468115.1 Grayia smithii | reverse complement strand
CACCGCACACATAGCCTTTAGATAAATAACAGTGGTTTTATCTACAATTACATTTATGCAGACTTATACGTGGTTAAATACCTTTACAGCTACTGGCACACAATGAGAGAGAATATAAAGATAATGAGGAGAAGGTGTAAGGAGAAGGAAACACCCTCTAATCGCTTCCCTTATATAGGCAGTTTCTAACCCAGCTTCCTAAAGTGACAGTAACCGTGCTGCCTCAGTCCATTGCATCAGCTTCTTGTTGCCTTCTCTTACAACCTCTCATCAGCTTACAGCTATTAACTCTTCATACCCTGACACAAACATTGTTAGGTTTATCTCTCCATATCAAAATGGATGAAGTTTATTTCCTAACAAGATAGACATGCACTTATATATAACAATAGCAATAGCACTTAGACTTATACTGCTTCATAGTGCTTTAAAGCCCCTATCTAGGTGGTTTACAGAGTTACTATATTACTCCGCACAATCTGGGTCCTCAGTTTACCAACCTTGGAAGGCTGAGTCAACCTTGAGGTGGTCAGAATTGAATTCTGGCAGTTGGCAGAATTAGCCTGCAACACTGCATTCTAACCAGTCACTACACACACACACAGACACACCACATTTATACACACATATTAAAGTGATTCTTCCCTCTTTCTCTTGCTCTTTTAATTAGAGTTGCAAAACGTTACCAAGGTGGCAGGATATCAAATGTATTTCCATATTTATTTGCTTACTTTAAATATATTTTTTCATTCATATAATGTTTTCCAAAATGGCTTGTCTGTTAAAAAATACCGATATCAGACCAAATATATAATGTAAGAAACAAGGGTGAGTGTGCTTGGAAATCTCCTTTCAAAGCTCCTTGAACTGAATTGGAATGAAGAAAGTACAGAAACACACTGGTGGTTCTGTATGTTCCCATTCATTGTGGAACTTCACAATACAAGTAATTCTGAACTTAATGACCAGAGTTGATGTTATAATGAGCCACACCAAAGGTACTTATGAGTCATCTCCCTCACAGTCACATGACAGCATTTCAGGCATTTGGTCCACATTTATGGCCATTTGCAGCATACCATGGTCGTGTGACCATGATTTACAACTTTTTACTGAAAATTGGTATTTCCAATTTTGTCAAAAACATTTGGTAGCAAACAACGGGTTCACTTAATGATTGTGGTGTTTGCTTAATGACTGGATTTGTTTAATGACTTCTGCAAAAAATAAAGCTTGGCCTATTTTATGGATATCACAAACTACAGCTACAATGGGCAGCCTGCATTATGGTCTTAAGTCAAGAACTATATCTAAAAATCATTGGATCATTCCCAAAGTGTTCATAGGCCCAATAAATTTAATTTCAAATCATGTCAAGTTTTATCATCTTGGTTCCTTTGGTGTATATTACAACTCTATGATGGATGTATATCTGAACTTTCATTTACTTCTTGAAATATTGTATACAAACTTGTTCTTTTCCTTCTCCTCTCTCTACCACATCCAATTTTGCTGTAAATTTAAAATCTTATATTTAAATCTTTTATTTTTTCCATATTCTTAAAGCCTCTAATTCATGTCCAACATTTTGGCTTGCCTGGACCACATATAAAAATATTATAGGAGCTATAAAAGCACTGTGAAACGGTATATAAGTCTAAGTGCTATTGCTATTATATATAAAACATATAAATTACAAACCTATATTTTAAAAAATGCTTCCATTATATATTGTGGGGTCACGTTACTAAATGTTCAGGGCTGCATGCGACCCATGGACCGTAGGTTGGATATGTCTGCTCTAGCTAAGTAGTAGAACTTCAGACAGCTCATTCTAAATGCAGAAACTATTATGTAAATGCATTACTATTTTGAGATGTGAAGGACAGACATTTGGTGTAGATTTCGACTGCAGAACTAAGTATTCTCTTTTGCTGGTCCCTTGTAATAAAGGTGTAGTTGCTTTGAGTCATGGAGACCAAGATGTAATCTGAAACTCTTAACATCTTTAAGTAGAGCAATTTTTAGTTCTAAAGCAAGTCAGCTGAAATTCATTGTACTTTTTATTAGAGAATTAGAGAATAAAGAGTTTTGAGGATTTACATGTACAATTGTACAACAAGGTACAGTATTTTCTTTCTCTTCCTCCTAGTTCAAGCTGTTGCTTCTGTTTTAAAGCAAACCTTGGTTCTAAACCAGTTTGAAATATTGCTCCTCAAAAATTGGTATTTGCTTATGAATTGCAAGATTACAGTATCTATTAAGATATTTGATCTCTTATATATTATCTAGGAAACAATAGCCTAAGCCTGGGTTATGTATTATATTTTGTAAGTATTGTATAATTGAAGCTGGAAATAGTATATCTCTGCAATGCTTATCTCTCCAAAATAGCAGTGACTGCAATTCCTTGAGCTGTTATTTGATTTATTAAGGTATAAATTCATTATTATTGATACTATCGATGTTTGACATCAATTACTACTTCGGGGCTTCAATGGCATCCTTGGCTCCTGTTCTTAAATGAAACTGAGAAGAAATATTAAGACTCATATTTGTCTTAACAGTCTTTAAGTCACCCTGAACTGACTTATGTAAAACATGCGTAACTACTTATGCTATGTAAACATTAACCATTATTTACAAATACGTATTTCCTGTTTTTAAATGTATATGCTTTGGTAAGTATAATTATGCTCAGTTTACTGTACGATAAACTATTTCAATACAGTTTGACTACATCTATTTTACTGCCTGACAAGTTAGGGAAGTTCTTTTCTGAGTTTCTTTCTCTGCTCATTATGCACCTGTGTGCTACACCCACTTTTATCTGATCATTTCCTGGGAAGCATCCCCAGTCTTCTAAGATCAGTCCCACATATCATTACATTTTTTTTTTGAAAGGAGAGAAAAATAATTGGATATATTGCTGATCTTAAATGATTCTAAAATATTTAGCAGGCTCAGATGTAGGAGTAGTTGGATGAAAAATCTCCAGGTAGGTAGGCTTCGTATGGGATTTAAAAATACATCATGGAGAAAGGTATTGACAAACCACTATCCTGCAAGAATCTATATAGTTATCAAAGAAATCTTTATATTTACTCATACTACATCACTTATCATTAGTGTCAACATTAATAATGGGTGTTAGTTGTATATTCCAACAGGTTTTGTCATTCCAATTGCATTGCAGGATGCTTAATATAATAAGTTGCTTATCTTTCAGTGACATAGGAACAACACCTCCAGAAAGATGCTTCTTTGGAATAATGTTATGCTTTGCTTCCTTCTTGGGTAAGTACAGTAAAAATAATATTGAGCTTCTGAGATTGCTTAGATGTGGGCTTTAATGAGACTTCAGCGATGAATAAAACTTAACTAAAGGAAAATAACATTCACTGAAAGATGTTTGGGGCAATGCAGTTAGTATGTGCAATTGAGACAAAAACTCTACAGTTTTTACAGACTTTAAAGGTTGAAACGGTTTTACAGAGTTGCATCTACTCTAAGGAAATAGTCTGAAAATCTATTCCAATAACACCTGGGCAGAGTAGGGCACAGTGGGTTTCAAAATTTTTTACTATCGGTTCTGTGGGTGTGGCTTGGTGGGCATGTCATGGCTTCATGGGCGTGGTTTGGTGGGCATGGCAGGGGAAGGATAATGCAAAATCCCCATTTCCTCCTGATCAGCTGGGACTCGGGAGGCAGAGAATAGATGGGGGCAGGGCAAGTCAGAGGTGGTATTTACCGGTTCACCGAACTATTCAAAATTTCCGCTACAGGTTCTCTAGAACTGGTCAGAACCTGCTGAAACACATGTCTGGCAGGGGAGCACAGGATGTTAAGCTATCGCAGGAATAGCTAAAGAACATATCACTCTCCACTTTACATTCAGAGAATGTAAGCTATAGTTACTTAACTGGAGTTATTGGATGGCTGGATTAAAAATCATGGTTGGCAGGTTTCTCCAAATTCCTTATATCTAGCATGAAAGGAATTCTCAGACAGTTAATTTACTTCTACAATTCTTTTGTTATGTCTTACATAAAATACCACAATTTTCATTTGGCTATAATTGTTACTTAGTCTTCATTGCATTTGATATCATGCTTCTCTATTCTTACTCTGCTTGAATTGTTCATTCACAGGTATTGCTACCATATATGTTCGGTACAAACAAGTCAGTGCTTTGAACCCTGAAGAACCCAAGATGTTCAGACTCAATAAGGCTGGCTTAGTGCTAGGAATGATTAGCTGTTTTGGGGTTTGCATCATTGCAAACTTCCAGGTTTGTGTTTTATCTGTGATAATTGAATTACAAAAATATGTATCTTCATCATAAGACTGTAATAGCCTAGTCTAAGGATATGACCAAATGAAGCTTGATAAGAAAGGTATGTGTTATACTATTAGACATTGGGAACATCATTTTTCCCACCATTTCTTCCATGCTTCCAAAAAAGAAACAGCACAAGATGCACAATATATTTTGAATAGTATGTGCCTACTTGGAAGCACCTTTAATTGGTACTGATTGGTTTTTACAATATAGTTGCTTTCTGAGGATATTTCTATAGCTATTTCTTAATTTTATTTACCATAAGCAACAAGATATAAATCAAATAAATGTAAGTTACTTTTAAGTTTCCATGACAAACTGCTGCTATTTGGAATGGTTTTATTTTATTTAGGCCAGATAATATTTTTAAAATGGATATATTTGCAAGCAAAATACTACATTATTAATAGAATTTAAATTAAATAAAAAGGATCTATTTCAGCACAAATAAATCTCATAAATAACAATTTAGCAGAATAAATCAGTCCTGACAACTAGCAAGCTATACTTTGAGAAAGTGTAACAAAGGCAGTAGTGTTTGGCATTGCTGGAATAAACATCTGCATTTTTTTAAGATTTCTCTTAAAACAGTGTGGTTAGGAACATTTATTGCATATTTGGTCTATATAATTTTTCCAAGCAAATATTTAAATAGATCAAATATAATTTGTGTCATGAACACTAGATGTCAGTGTAGAATGAAAATAATGAGAAGAATGAAAGAAAAAAAATCTCTGATTAAGAAGAGTGTAGATAAGTTACTGCATATTTAAAACCGTTTCCCATTGAATAAATAATATGACTGTAACTAAATGTAACTAGATTGTAAGCTGTTAAAAGCTGTCTGAAGATACTTATTTTGGGGGAAATAATTGATTTTGTTTTCAAGACATTGTTTCTTATCAAAATTATCTAAAGTATTTTTTCTGCTTGAGGAGGTACCCTCTTTCCATAAAGTAAACAGATTGTTGATGCTAAATATCAAAGTTAATTCCAAATCTCTCATTCCTCATACATTAATTAGGTTTGAAACAGTGATGAAATCCAATTTTTTACTACCGGTTCTGTGGATGTGGCTTGGTGGACGTGGTGTGGCTTGATGGCATGGCAGGGGAAGAATACTGCAAAATCTCCATTCTCTCCCCACTCCTGGGGGAATGATATTGCAAAATCTCCATTCCCACCCCAGTCAGAGGTAGTATTTGCCGGTTCTCCAAACTGCTCAAAATTTCTGCTACCGGTTCCCTGAACTGCTCAAAATTTCCACTACCGGTTCTCCAGAACCTCCTGGATTTCACCCCTGGTTTGAAACACAAAAAGTAAAAGTATTTTAAAATACTTTTAAAAGTATTTTAAAAATACTTTGTAAGTATATTTATTACATTTGTATTCCTCCTTTCCTCTATTACTCTATAGAGTCCAATGGAATATGTCAAAACAGAGAAATAGCAACAGGCCAAGGTAATTTATTAGGTTTTGTGGCCAAGTATGAATTTGAATCTCAGTCTCTATTCATTGAAAACATTATTCTCAATGTTCTAGTCTTAATTCCTTAACTACAATATTTCATGAAGAACAAATGAATTACTAATCACTACTCAGAAGTAGGTGCAATTTTGAATGTGATGTTAGAATCTGGCATTTCTTATTGTGATTGCAGTAATATTTGCTGTCGAGATCTCACATTTTGGCCTTGAAATGAAAAATACTTGCTGCAAAGTATTCCTTTAAAGCCAAAGACAGATGACCATTATAATGTTGAATTTGGGAGAAAAAAGAGTTCATATCCTTGAAGCTTTGTCTTTGGCTAGTCACAATATATCTCTTAGGATTAGTCATTGTGAGACATGTCTGTAAACACATAATGTAGAAAGCTGTTAGAAGTTAAGTGTTCTTGCTTGATGAACTACTTGGAAATGGCACATAATCATTCTGATCTCACTGAAGGAAAAGCAGAATATAAACAACACCTTTTATTTCTTTATTTGTAAAATTTATTGGCCATCAATCTTACACCAGGCTCACTCTGGGGAATTGCAGTCATAAATCTTTTGGCTATAGAATAGAGTCAGTGTTTTCAATTACTATTATAATAAACTAAAATACAAAGAAGGGTCAGATTTAGCGATTTTCAAATAAATACATACCACCAACGGACGAAAATACTTTTTGTACCTATAATTCTGTGAAAAATATTGGCCCCTTTGATTTTTTAAACTGAATTTTTGCATATAATTTGCCACTGAATCAGTCCATACTGATATTTAAAGTTAGAGTGAGAGGATAAGTGCAACATTTAGTGCCTATGTCATATTTTGTGAAAAAGCAATTGCCTCCATCAGGTCAGTACTGTAACTGGTTCCATCCACTCTATTATAACAATATATCATAACCATAATTATAAGTCTTTTACAATTCTGCCGAGGCAATTTTGTCCATTCCTCCATGATAATTTAATTAAACCCAGTCATATTTGAGGTTCTCCAGTAAAACTGCTTTCTTTTAAGCCCTGGTGAATTTATATGGAGTTTTAGACACTCACTGAACCATTCAGAAATATTTTGACTCAATTTATTCTGTTCCATTCATTTTGTTGTAGACTTAATTGTAAGTTTGGGATCATTGCTTTGATCTATGATCCATTTGCATTTCAGCTTATGGGCCGATTATCTATAAAAAGACATAGTATGAACAAAATTCATTCTGTCTTCAGTGATGGCTATTGTCCTGAAGTAATAAAAATAACCTTAACTGTGATATTGCCATCTTCATGCTTGACAGCTGGTTCTTATTATCAAATTCAGTGTATGGTTTCCCCCAGATAGCAATTAGGTGGCCTATAAAGCTCCTCATTGATTTATGTATTCTCCTGAAATCTAGCTGGTTATTTAATTGTTGAGGGTTTTTTATAGCAAACTTCAGAAAAATGAGCAAAGAACCTTTCTTCTCCACGAATCACATTTTACCCAGTGATCTTATCTTGGAATCATAAACACTTTTAGCACATGCAAAAGAAGCCTGCAAATCCTTGGATGTTGTCATTTTTTTTGGTCTATGATTTAAAAAGCCAATTATTCTTTTCACAGAATAATTTTTCACCTGGCAAAAGAAAAATGGAAAAATATTTTCTTAAATTAATTTAAGAACTAAATTAATTTAAGAACTAAATTAATTAATTTAGTTAGGTGGATATTGTTGTAGTTTGGAGAAAAAAGACTAATTAAATAAAGTTGCCTTCTTTAAGCAAAATTGCTGTCTTTAGGATATATACCATTACAATCTTGCTCTTATCAGTAATTAAAAATAATGAACTTCCAATAAAGTATTTGTTATTGAGCCAAAGCTAATTTTGAGAGAGTCTATTCAAAGATTCAGTTTTGCTATATTGTTTGAATCTTTCAAGTATTACTCCAGTGTTTTCTAAAAACCATTCAATTATGTTATTTTCCTGTAGAAAAATGCTATATTTTTCATACATTCATTTGGAGCTTTCCTCACATTTGGAATTGGAGTCATATATATTCTGGTTCAGACAATTATTTCCCATAAGATGCAACCACAAATTCATGGGAAGGATATTTTTTGGATCAGATTTACAATACTGATATGGTGCACAGTAAGCATAATGAGTAGTATCCTTTGTGGTAAAACAGTACAAGTGATGAATGAGGGCTATTTCTTAAAAGTCTATTTTAAATGAAACATGCTTTATCTTCAGGTGGCTAAAATGATTACTTGTTATAACAGTGCTAGAAAAGATCACAAAATATATAAACTTCAGAAACTTTATTTTTTGTTTCCCAGAGAGGTAGCCAGACAATGCAACAAAAACAGTAAAGTATCTTTTATATATCTATATCTATCTATCTACATCTATCTATCTATCTATCTATCTATCTATCTATCTATCTATCTATCCATACATACACACACACACACATACACAAACGCATATAAATATATATACACACATATGCACATATCTAAACTTATACATATGTATGTATGTATATATGCATATATACATATATACACACACACACACTGTATATGTATATAACACGGTTATTGAACTCGATATCGTCATGTGCTGTTCTTTGCCTTTGCAGAGCCGGGGTGGGTGTGGCCTACGCATGACTCATTAGCCCGCGGGCTGCCAGTTTGACAGGCCTGATGTATAACATAATTTTATATTGCTAAACTAACGCATACTGCATAGTATGATTTTTTAAAAAATATTTATATAAATAAATAACTCTATAAACTGCCTATCTCAATATCCAATGTGATTCTGGTCAGCAATTTTTTATCACTATCATGAGTTCTACTTCATTATTTATTGCCTTTATGAATGTATTTTATTTCTGGATAATATTTCATGCACTTGATTACATGTATTTTAATCTTTAAAAAATTTATGGCATAATAATTTATTAGTATTCATTGTGTTGATATTTATTTCATTCATGTTATATGTATTGATTTCATAATATAGTATTTTACAAGAATAGGTAAAACTTTACCTGTAATTTATATATCATTATATATGTAAAATGATATATTAAGTTTTAGGATTTGTATTACTGTTCGAATCCCTGATTTCTGTTGATTCTCTTCACAATTGTATCCCCTTAATCCATATCTCATGGGTTTATGAGAACCCCTGATCCTTAACAATTTCCTGAATGATGCCATGATTGTATTTGGTACTGACTGACCTTCAGATGGGACATTTGCTGCATTATTGGCACATTTCAAAAGGATGGGGCAAACTAGAGATAACTTTAAAAATCATTTAAAATAAAGATTACACCATCCCTTCTCAAAACATCTAGGGTGTACAGCCTTTAAATTAAAAAAAAGAAAGTGGGGTTAAACAAGATACAGAGTAAGCCTATTCCCTCTGTATTTCAAAGATATTCCTTAATGATTAAAGTGTTTATTTCTTCATCCATTTTACTCAGCTTAAGTGGAATAGATTCCTTACGGAGGGCACATTGGAATTCCCAGGAGAAAGTAAGTTTGATTTTTCTTAAAAAGACAATAGAGAGAAGACACAAATGAAATGTGTCAAGTGCATTGCAGAAGACATTCCAATATATTGTAGTATTTATATATTGTTTCCCCAAAATACCATACTTAGTTCTGCTAATACACACAAATAAGTCTACAGTTGGCTTCATTACTGTAGTTTAAAGCCGGGGTGGGTGTGGCCTACGCATGACGCATTAACCTGCGGGCTGCCAGTTTGACAGGCCTGATGTATAACATAATTTTATATTGCTAAACTAATGCATACTGCATAGTATGATTTTTTTAAAAAAATATTTATTTATATAAATAAATAACTCTATAAACTGCCTATCTCAATATCCAATGGTCACTATCACTATCATGAGTTCCGCTTCATTATTTATTGCTTTTATGAATGTATTTTATCTCTGGATAACATTTCATGTACTTGATTATATATTTAATAAAGGTAGTTTAATAAAGGTAGGTTTTCTGCTGAATCAGACCAACGTTTTATTCCTAAATGTTACTGAGAAGTTCAAAGACAAAACATGAACAAAAGGTCTTTTATTTTGCCCCCCAGCAAGTAGAATAATGCCTGGAGAAAGTGTGTGTTTGTGTGTATGTGTAGACACACAAACCATGTTTAATAACCATTAATAACTTTCATTGAGAATTAGGTAATTATTTCTTATTCTCTCTCTCTCTTTTTTGTTATATTTGGTATTGTTAAGGCCTTTCCAAATTTCATCTCTCATAATCTCGAGTCTAGACGGCATCATCGCTGGCAAGTTCCATAAGCATTATCTGTCTGGAAGACACTAGGGATTTTTTAAAATGTACATAAACATACGGAATGGAATAAAAAGTGTGATGTTCTCTTTAACCTTTAATCATTCTATTGTTGTCTAAGGCCTTTTGACTGCTTTTAAAAAGGCCTTGAAATATAAATTGCAGGTTTTTAATTGTTAAAACTCTTTTGTTGTGCTTATTATTGGTTTTCATTACTTGAGTTCACCATTAGGACTGATGATATTCTACCCTTGAAAAGTTTCTCATAATACATTTTTAAAAAATATCTTCTACAGGGATATACCTTCCATATCATTGCCACAGTCTCTGAATGGTCTTTGGCTTTCACTTTTCTCAGTTTTTTCCTGACTTTCATCCGTGACTTCCAGGTAAATTTCCCTACTGCAAGGGTGGACAAACCTTTGGTAGACAGGAAGTGTCCTTAATCTGGGGACAGTGGCTACAGATGGCATTGGATTTAGCAATCAGAGAAAGTAGTTGGAACCGAGGGATTTGCCATTTTGGAGTAAACATTGTATGAGAAACACAAATAGGAGTTGGTTCATAGAGACTGATGTTTTGTTTCTATTTTACTAAATATATTTGGAAATTTTGAAGTTAAACCTATCTGAAATTGAGGTGGAATAGAACCATCAAAACAATTTTCCATACCTACAGGACATTAAGAAAATACTTTATTAAAATGTATTATGAATTCTGCAACAGAAATTAGCCTTTGATATAAATGATAAGCAAAATAGGCAATTATTCAAAATATTTCATGTTTTATTTGATTTTCTGAGCTTAAAGCTAAATAGAGATATATGAATATTTTATTTTCAGAAACTGATCCTGAAGTATTATATTTTCAGAATTTTCAGAATTTTCAGTTGTTAGCAATATATTTTCTTGTTTTTGAATTAGAATGGAAGAGTAATATATTAGCCTGCTCATAGAAAATGTCTTCTAACCCATGATTTAATTGTAGAGAGGACAAACCTGGCATATTGCTGAGAATTGGGTGAAGGGAGAGACTTTCAGAACTGTGACCTTTGCATTTCTGATTTGAATTTTGGTTTTTGCATCACCTGAAAGCCCAGGGAAGGGAAGGGAAAGTGGCTGCTGTGTTGCAGAAAGCCATGCAGGTAACCAGAGATATTATTTCTCTGATTACTGTGTGTGAGATCTTGTTTTTGATAGACTCAAGGGTCAAACTTTGATTATGGCTGCTGTTAAATGCAGCCATAGTAGATCTTAGTAAGATCAGGGAGGGAGAGTTTCCTCTGGGTCTCTATTCAGAGCATTACTATCAGAGGTCTTAAATGGATTTTTCTTGGTTGCCACTTCCTCCATTAGACCAGCATTTCACTGTGAATAGATGGCTCAGGCCTTTTGGAATTTGTATTGTTTTAATCATGAGAGATGAGCCATACATGGCTTAAAATTGGATACAGTTGAAGCAGCCTATAAGCCTAAGAAATACAGACATATGTAGTTTACCTCAGTAGTGAGGAAAAAAATTAAAGATAGTGTGCTGCAAAATATTTCTCCCCTTCTCTCTCCATTACTCATTTTTGGACTGGAATTTATGTAGTGCTGTACATGTTCAAATCAGTGGTAGATTTGAACATATTTGTTTAGTATTGGAATCTGGAGACTCATTTTTACCTGAGGTCCTTCCAAGGCCAGTGACATCAATGGTTGGGCCTAAAAACATTCTGATTCTCCGAAGCCCAACTCACTAGCATCATACAGCTTTCAAAGGAAAGGGTGTCAAGAACATAGTGAGCAGCTAAGAGCAACATCTCAGGGGAAGCCAGGAAGACCTTCCACCTGTTAGGAAAGGAAGGAGTCCAGGCAAAACTCTGGAAACAGTCCCATTCAACATTTAGAAGTAGTGACTTCCAGGGACTTCAGGTACTCTCTTTAAGGGGTAGACAAGGAAGAGAACAAAGTCTCGGAGATGGAATGATTTGAGATGACTTTGTGCAATTTTTGAATGTTGATTAAATTATTAAGACAGTAACGTTATCCATGAGATTCTTTAATTATTTTTTATAAAGTAGAATCAAGTTGTTTTATTATAACAGAGCCAAATTTACTAATAAATTTCATTCTTTTCCACCATTTATTGTAGAAAATTTCATTGCATGTGGAAACAAGACTATTTGGCCCTAATCTTTATCACACTCAAGAGCAGCTCCTAGAAGATGAGCAAGGAATACCAATCACAGGAAGCATATGAGAAGAAAACAGAGAAAATGACATAAATTAGAACTATCGGAAAAAAAGCTTTGGTTCACATATAGCACTTCTATTTTTTAATATGCAAAAATCATGGTGTCTATTAGTTCCACTGGCATCAGCCATATACATGGATATAAGTATAGTCCTGTGCAAAGGTTTTAGGCAGTTGTGCAAAAATGTGGTGCATTAAGAATACTTTTAGAAATACAACTGTATATATTATAATATATAGTTATAATCATATATAACAGTTTATTTTTTATCAATTAAGAAAATGGAAAGTAAATGAACAAAAGAGAAATCCAAATCAATATTTGGGGTGACCACCTTTTGCCTTCAAAACAGCATTAATTCTTACACTTGCACAAGTCAGGGGTTTTGTAGGATTAGAGTCGGGTATCTGATTAACCAATTTATACCAAGCGGGCTAATGAACATCAATTTGATATGTAGGTTGAAACACAATCACTAATTGAAACAGAAACAGCTTAAAAACTTAAAACTGGGTGAGGCACAGCCAAACTCTGCAACTAAGGTGAGGTTGTGGAAAATAGTTTCATGTCACAGCTCATACACTAAGGCAAAGCCAAGAACAGGAACAAGACAGAAGGTAAATTATACTGCATCAGCAAGGTCTTTTCCAGCCAAAGATTGCAAAGAAGACTGGAGTTTCAAGATGTGCTTTGTGCTGAAGAAGCACAAAGAATTGGGCAAAACTGAGGATGCAGTGGTCGGCCAAGGAAACTTAATGTAGCAGATGACAGACACATCATGCTTACTTCCCTTTGACATTGGAAGATGTCTAGCAGTGCCATCTGCACAGAACTGGCAGAAATCAGTGAGGCCCAGGTACATCAATCTATGGGCTGGAGAAGTCTGGCCAGAAGTGATCTTCATGGAAGAATTGTGTCCAAAAAGCAATACTTCTGAGATGGAAACAAAGCCAAGTGACTCAACTATGCACAAAAACATTGGAACTGGGGTGTAGAAAAATGGCAGCAGGTGCTCTGGAGTAATGAATCAAAATGTGACATTTGGCTGTAACAGGAGACTGTTCACCAAATGGAATTCAAGATTTGGTCAGGATCAAAGATGTCCTCAATGTTGAGAAATACAGGCTGATACTTTTCCATCATACCATGCTATCAGGGAGGCCTGTGATTAGCCCCAAATGTATTCTTCAGCAGAACAATGACCCTAAACATACAGCCAATGTCATTTAGAACTTTCATCAGTATAAAGAACAAGAAGTCCTGGAAGTGATGGTTTGGTTCTCACAGAGCCTTGATCTCAACTTCATTAAGTCTGTTTGGGATTATATGAAGGTACAAAAAGATTTGAGGCAGCCTACATCCACAGAAGTTCTGTGGTTCTCCAACATGTTTGGAACAACTTGAAGGAACCTTGCCAAGTTCCTTCAGAAACTATGCAAGCGTACCTATAAGAACTGCTGTTTTGAAGGCAAAAGGTGAACACTCCAATGATTTGGATTTCTCTTCTATTCATTTACTTTCCATTTTGTTAATTGATAAAAAAATAAACTATTAATAATTTCTGAAAGCCATTCTTAATTTACAACATTTTTGCACAACTGCCAAAAACTTTTGCACTGTTTTATACATATGCATCTATAACATTCAATGCAATATTGAAGGTTGACTCAGCCTTCCATCCTTCTGAGGTCGGTAAAATGAGGACCCAGTTTGTTGGGGGCAATATGCTGACTCTAAACCGTTTAGAGAGGGCTGTAAATCACTATGAAACGGTATATAAGTCTAAGTGCTATTGCTATATAAGAATCATTTTATATGAAAATACTACTATTGATAGATTTTTACTGACTTGCCAATTGTTTATAGAAAAAGTTTTTATCTCACAAAATATTGCACTATTATAATATAAAAAATGGTTATATGGTATATATGTTTACAGATTTTTATTTAAAAAATTAAGATTAAAGTTTTCTGACAAAAGTTGCTTTTTTTCTATGCCTCATAAAATTGTTGCGTATATTCTCAGAATATGTCCCATTGTAACTTTTTCAGACCACAATTGCTTGCCTAAATAATATTTTCAAAATGAACAATCTGACTAGCTAGATTAACGAAGTTTAATAGTGGAACAAATGTGGGTAGAGGTAAGAAATGTCTTCAGAAAAAAATTCAGAAAAAGCAAGGTCTGGGTATTTTTGCTTCTTGAAATTCCCAAGCTTCTCCTCTTAATTTATATTAAAATAGTAGAAATGGGATAGAGCAGCTCTAAATGATCTAAACTGATCTCAAATACTATTATATACATTAGTCTTAATTGTAATCCATTCAGTAGTTGATAGAATAAACATTTGTATTGTATATTGGTATTGAATTATATCAAATAGTGGTGATACAATGAAAATGTTTGGAAATAAAAGAAGGTATTCTAGTAGAATCAAAACAAATACACATTTACTTTACATTGGTAGTCATATAAATATTAAATAATGGCAGCTGCCTCTGTAAAAACTAATAACCAGTATATATGTTGTATAAATGGGCTTGGAAAGCTAGAGTCTTATGACATCACCATCCTTTAAATTGATCAAGTGAAGAATTAGGCTACATATTTTAAATAATATAAACAGTTACAAATAGAATGATTCTCACTCAACATCTTATTTACAATCTGGGATAACTTTATATGGACAGTTGGATAAAATTTGACTCACATTCAATAGTAAATTCTCTGCGGCTCATTTCTCTTATTTCTGGGCATTTAAGAATAGATCTATTCTTATTCTTTACAGGAAGCTTTCATTCATTCATTCACATTTATATAGTTGCCCTTCTCACAATTGTGACTGAGTGGCATACAGTACTGTAAGAAACAAACCATAAAAAAAGAAACATTTAAAAACATTTAATAATTTTACAAAATTATCAATATTATTAAAAATATTAGAAATGAGCATATTTGGTATTGCAGTTTAACCATCTGACCAATTCTCCATTTCCCTGAGATCCCCAAGCCTGTTGATGTAGCTACATATAGAGGGACTTGCAGGTTTCCAACTATGGTTACCAACCAGTCTCACTGTGGAGAGAATAATGTTCCAGAGAGAAGGTACCATGGCAAAAAAGGCCAGTCTCCTAGGTCATGCCAAATGTACGGTAACTCCTTAACAGATAGAGGTGCAGGTATACCTATTATGTCAGACTTCATGGCATGGGCAGATATAATTGTGAAGAAGCAATCCCTCAACCTGCCCAAGCATGAAGAGTTTTAAAGGTCAAAACCAGCATCTCCAGGATCTGGAAGCAAATTAGCAACCAATGCAGCTTACAGAGCAGAGATGTAGTTTGTGATGTTCTAAGAGCACACCTAAGTGCCCACACCAAACGTGTTTTCCACCAGATGAAGTTTCTGAATAGTCTTCAGGGGCAGCTTATATAAGGTGCATTACAGTAGTCTACCTGGAAGATGAGTAGAGCATGAGTGACCATGAGCAGAGCCTCCCAAACAGTAATGGGCATAACTGGCATACACCATGAAGTTGTACAAAGGCCCTCCTACTCACAATTGGTACCTGTTTCTTAAGCAGGTGTCATGACTCTAGAACTCCCCCTCCCTATGTTGCATACTGGGTCTGCTTGCGACAGTTTAACCCCATCCAGTACCAAAAATGGCAAAATGCTAGAAACAGAAGGCCCCCCAACCCATTCAGTTTTGCCAGGGTTCAGCAGAAGCCTGTTGTTTCCTATCCAGGCTCCCAAGGCCTTCAGAAACGGGGATAGGACATCAATAGCATTTAATTTGCCAGGGGATAATTATATGAAATATAATTGGATGCCATCAGCATATCATGGTAACAGATTATCTCACCTGATGGCTTTATGTTCCCATATAATAGGCCCTATCTTCCTACAGTGATTAGTTACACCAGAGAATCCCATGGCTATCAGGCATGACCTGACCATGACAAGGGAGACAGTGAAAGCTCTCCAATTCTAGATCACATTGCCACTGTAGGTGTCCAACCACCTATAGTGGCTACTTCCTGGCCAAAGCATCTTGGCCAGGAAGTAGCAAAACGTGTACAATATCTGCAGCAGTTCCCACTACCAGTCAACAGGGCCAGTCAACACCTCAGATACCAAAAGCCCCAGCATCATAAATGTGAAACTGGCTCTATTGTCATTGCCACACAAGATGCTCTATCTTCTGCCTTTGCCAGTTAGTGAAACACTATCTTGACTTTTGCAAAGGTCCTCCACAATCCCTAGCAGTGCTGTATTTCTAAAGCTATGGTGTCTCCACCCAATGAATCTCCTGACAAAATCCCCTATTAAAAGCTGTGAAGAGAAGGGGCAAAGAAAACAAGACCATTTTCACAGAACCAGAAGCTCAAGGCTCCATTACACACAGTTTAGTTGGTCAAGTTAGGATCCAACACAATTGAAAATAGGACAACCGTATCCTTTAGCATTATATCTCAAAAAAGTCCAGGTAGGTACCAACTATACATAGCTCCATCAACAACGTATCGAAACCAACAAAAAAACCTTGGTTAGAGTTAATAGATCAGCATGGGTTACATTTCAATCAAATGAGCAATACTGTTAAAGAATAAGCCAGTGAGATTTCCCTGTTCATATATTTATTACAGAAATTGAGAAACATACTGATTTTCTGAAAAGAATTAATGAATTAAATTCACAGAAAAGGTCATGAAAATGTAGGCTAGATATCATCTGGTGCTCAAACCTAAATCAAATATGGGAAGGATATATTATTTTAATAGCAAACTCATTCTACTAAATCCAGATTTTTATGAAGCTAAAACAAATCCCAAACAAGGATTACTTCTGAGCTTCTCTGGGGCCACAACAATACTGACTACATAATTATTTAAGAGGAAGGTTCACTAAAGATCAATAGCAGTAGCACTTACATTTATATACCACTTCACAGTCCTCTCTAAGCAGTTTATAGAATCAGCACAAGATCAAAAATAAGTAGGAAAGCAGTTAGTGGCTGGAATATCTTGGAAAAGCATATAAGTAGCACACTGCAAATCAGTGTACTTTGAAGTACAGTTCATTGTTCTAATTCTTTTCAATATATTATTTGTTTAAGACAGGATTTAAATTTAATCTCTTGAAAAACTAAATGAGCTATGGGTCTATGCTTCCATTCCCCACCATCAAGTCAGAGCGGAAGAAGCTTCTTGGATGAGAAGCGAAACGTCTTCAAAGAAAAAAAAACACCAGAAAGTTCAGTTACCTCTTGAAAAAAGCACCTTTGGGATAAATGAGCTACCAGTATGAGTTGTCGTGGCACAGTGATTAGAACTTAGAATGCAGTACTGCAGGTACTTCTGCTGACTGCCAGCTGACTGTAATTTGGCAATTCAAATGTGACCAGGCTCAAGGTTGATTCGGCCTTCCATCTTTCCAAAGATGGTAAAATGAGGACCCAAGGTTGGGGCCAATATGCTGACTCTATAAACCACTTAGAGAGGACTGTGAAGCAGTATATAAATGTAAGTGCTACTGCTTTTATCTTTAGTGACTCAAAAATGTTATTTTGAGTTTTGGAACAAATTTACTCACTTAAATAACAGATCAATATTAGTCAAGAGTGTTCTAAATAAAATCTAAGCTAGTACATTTCTGTCAGTATTAAGCTACTTATATGCTTTAGAAACATTTGCAACTGAAGAATTCTATCTATATTTCATCTGTGAAACCAGAGTCTGGAGACTGATCATGATCAGCATGAATATAAATTGTATTTACTATAAAAATTATAATGAATTAAATAAATTTCTGAGCAAGTTATATTCTTGTTAATAAAATCCTAGGTTTGCATACTTCTTGTCTTGGAACTGGAGTCCATTCATTCATATTTGTACCTATTAATGCCATGTAAACATTAGAAAGATTAGATTTATTATATGCTAAATGAACAGGTAACATTTCAGCAATCTGCAAATTAGCTTTGTTAACACTAATGCATTTTTTTCCGAATTGCTTCCAAGGCTGCCTCTTGTTCCTTCAGCAGTAGTTTAAGCCTTGTTATTTTCTCATCTTTTATTGTTTTTTCCAAGTCTGGGAGGCTGAAAGGAAAAATATCCTTTTTGAAAGAACTTTCACTGAGAGCAGTTTCATTTTCTTGGCAATTCGAAGTAGACTTCAAAACTCTGTCCTCTTCAGAGTTGTTACAAACCCAAGGATTTGAGACGTTATGATGACACTGAAGAAAGCTAGAATGCTCTTGTTCTGATAAGTTCTGTGTGCAAGAATTATTTAAGTTTTCCATTACTGAATAAGAGCTGTTAAACTCAAAGTCAGTGTTCTGCATTGTTCTAGCATAATGTTTTCTCTTCTTTGGATTTTCTAAAACTGGTATTGCTTTTGTCTTCCTCTTTATATTCAACTTTCTTCCTTGTTCCCCAATTATCTGTAAATAAAGAATAAACAGTAGTATACTATTGTGACAATATAAATTAAGCAACCCACTCTACAGCTACTCTGAATGCAACTCAATGTCTTGCAGACAATGTCCCAAGGATATCTCCTTTTTTCTTCCTACGGTTGTAAACCAAATTTTTCTTCTACTTTGAATATGTTCTAATGTTAGAAAGTCCAATTTTAAAAGGGGGTCAAAAGGAGGTGTATTACAGACTGGGCTAGAAAACATACCAGGAAAAGCTTTGATTCTATTGAATTCAAAGCCTTCTGAAACACCCTTCCTAAACCAACATGCAACTTCAACAAGTCCACTAGTTTAGATTTATTTCCACTACCGCTTGTGCTGGGAGGAAGTCCTTGAAAGGAACCTATTAGGGATAGAAGGGATGACCCCCCCTAAAATTGTTCTTCTTTTAAGGCATCACCACATTGGTCTATATTGGTCTATAAAACTGAGAACTGCCCTGTTTAACAGTTTCACAGTACGTTTAATATATCACTTTTCATGAAGGAAAAACAAGTAGTGGGACATTATTTCACGTTCAAAAGTTAAAGTACTCAAATTGCTTCACTTACTACATTTCCTTTTTGAATGTTACAAAACACTAAAAATAGTATAAAAATGTCAAAAGCTATAAAAATAGGGCATATACTTTAATACTTCCATACGTTTCTTGAAAAACACAATTTTGTAATAAAATGAATCTATAAACATTTAATAATATCACAATAATCCAGCCAATCATTGTGACAGTCCTTATTATTCATAATAGTTATTAGGGATCAGTATCAAAGAATATTAATCATAAATGTAATATTCTACGTACCGTTTCTTCTTTTTCAGATTCACTTTTCATAGGTGTAAACATCAAATTATCAATGTCATTCATTTGTACACTGTTGGAAAATACAGATGCTTCTGAATTTTTAGACGGAACTGATGAAACTCTCCTAAGATAAACTCTCTCTTCTTTAAAGAGACCAAATTTTTTTCTCAACTGAAGATACTGTTTTTTTTGTTGTTCTTGGATATGCTTCATCCAAATTGGCATTCCTGAAGTTATTTTAGCCTAAAATAGTAAACATTACTCATTTCAATCATTTTATTCCTTAATTTACAAGATAATAAGTATGTAAATACTGAATATAAAGATATAAAATATAAGCATCTATTTATCAAAAAAGATCACCTGATGATCTAAAATTGTGAGGCCTATAAAAAAAATGGAAAATGGAAGAAACCCATACCAACATTCTTCAGCAAATTATTCAAGGAAGAGGTTGCTACAGAAAAAATATTTCATTTCCATTCCCACTAATCATATTGGCAGATATGAGCATGATCCCAATGATAAAAATATTCAATATAAATACAATTTGATATGAAGAATTACCTGTTGTTCTTCCTCTTTGACTGCATGATGTACCACAGGTGGTGATGTAGGATCAGTAGTTGCTTTAGAAGAAATACCTTTATGTGTACTATCATATGCGTTTTCTTTTGTGACATATTTCTGAGCAACATTTATCCCAATGGAAGCACTCCTCCCTGAGAACACTGCTTCATGTTGGCTGATGCTGCTTATTTGAAGATTGTCATGTGATGAGGCAGAATGTGTTGATTCTGTTTTAAAATTCTTATTTACTTCAGATTCTAGATATGGTATCGTATTGTCACTGAATTTAGATTCTTTCACATTAGATGCAATCCTTTTATTTTTTGATAATACAAGATTGATAACCTGATTAGTTATGGTATTATCTATAACTGAACTAATTAATTCTGATGTTTGTTTTCTGACATTTGTGCTTTTTTGCTTGCTAAGCTTGAGTGTTGATAAAATATTACCCTCCTTTTTAGCCAGTAAATACAACTTTGCAACACCGTTGCACATTATTAGAGTATTGTCTTTTATAGAAGGCATTTTTGCATGACTTTCATGGAGGCTGTTAGAACAAATAGGCAAAATACTGGTAGAATTGTTTTCGGTATTTTTTGTATCAGTCAATGTTTTTAAGAGCTTAGATGCCACCTTATTAGATGATTTTACAGGAACAAGGTAAGATGTCGATGACTGTGGATTTTCATGAACAACCCATTTGATAGGACTCATCTTATTTTCCATACTACCAGAGGTTGATATTTCTATAGCAGAGCTATTGATGAACTTCTGTGGCGTTGCCAATATTAAAGAACTGGATACTTCTCCCACCGATTTTGTTTCCAAAGATTCAGAAGCAGGTATTTTCACTGTATTTACTGGTGATACAAAAATTGGTGCATTGATATTTTCACCTGTCCCTGAAGTATTTGAGGCTGCAGCTGTAGCCAGGATTTTGTCCTGAATTTCTGGTGGCAAAACAGAAACTGGAAGAGTTTTAACTTTAGCATGAGCAGGTATTTGAAGGTGGTGGCCAGAAGGTAACATTGGCGGTTTCATGGAAAGTGGAGTATTTTCTGTTTTCACAACTGTTGTGCTTGTGTCCAAACAAATTGGAGGAAAAGATTTCTGCAAGGATGATCTATCAGCTGAATAACTACTCTGAGTGCCAGAAACTGTTAATGTAATTGGATTTTGTTTTACAACAACAGTTATGTTAACTTGTTCTAATTGATTTAAAGGTTTCGGTAAAATTAAACGCCTGGGTGCAATGGTCTTTAATTTAGAGATTTTAGCAGCAGCAGATGTAATAGTACTTGCAAATGAAGCCTTCACATAATCATGAACAGACAGTGAATTGTTTCCTTTAACAGCATGAGACACGACTGGAGATGGCACCAGAGGCTTCAAGTTATTTAAAGGTTTAGAAGCTGGAAGCAATTTCAAAACTTTTTTTCCATCCAGCCCAGTCATTTGTACTAGTTGATATACACAATCTGTAATACTTAAAAGAGAAATATATATATATAATCCATTACTCTTATAACAAGCTATTAAGTTTCAAATAAATATTTTGATTTTGTGAGTATAATCAATATTATTCTATTTTAAGTGGGATTTCTTCTAAATTCCAAATTTTACAGTATCATCAACAGCCTTTTAATTACTTTCCAAAAAAAAAATCATTCCATCTACTGTTAGTTTTATATAAATGTAACTTAATGCAACTTAAGCACTAAAATGTAATCTAAACACTAATAACGAAGAACAAATGAAGGCATACTCCCACTAGTGATTATACCACTTCTCTATTCCTCCAGCCAATAGCTGTTCTGTTAAATTGTTAACCTTTTTTGCTTTTTAAGTAAGTCCCAAGATCTTATATTCTTTGAAGAAATGAATTAAAATATTTTTTTAGCTAGAAGTTAGAAGAGAAACAGAACCTACCTGTCCTAGATAGTATAATAAAAGTGGGATAATTTGAATGCAGTATGATATACATGCAATGGCATCAATTGATTGATCAATCAATCAATCAGGCTGATGTAAGTCTAGAGCTATTTGAAATGCTTTCAAATTTAGAGTATTATTTACCCTGTCTTCATTCTTTGAGATCCACAAACTGGGATTAGGCACAAATTGTTAGCATATAATGAAACCAATTTTGGACCTAAACATTTTACTTCCGATCCGAAGTTCAGCCTTTTTCTACAAGTACCTGCTCCAAATTACCCCAAGCTTTCTTCTTTTCAACAATTCATTTATAATTTATATATATTTCCCTGATGGCTGTTGTTAAACATTTGACATGCCAAACTCTGCAGATCTACTTAAGTAGGACCCCTGAGTAGTACGCTGAGATTTGCTGAAACCATATTGCTTTTGCCACACTTTGCCCAGTAAGGATTCAAGAAGATAAAAAATGGCAGCCTTTCCCTCAACCGCTTCGCCATTCAATGTCTATCTAAGGCAACACCTTCGACAGGAAAAAGAAGAGACAGGGACGGCTTTCGCCATGTTTCTCAAGAATCAGAGAGGAGCCCCTTACAGTCCAGGGCCTGCGAGGCAGCACCTGTATCAACTACGGGACGCCTTGGCAGTTGAGGTCATGGCCGGGTACAAACGCGGAGCTGCTTTCCGCCAATTTAGAGAGGCGGAACCTTCCGTCTTCGCAACCAACCGGGACAGTTGATGGGGTCGGGTACTACGTCGCCCCCCGCCCCTTTCCCTGCGCAAGCCGAGAGCTGGGGAGGAGAATGTCCCTCAATGCTCACTACGATGGGGTGTCAACTGCAGGGTCCCCTTCCCCGTTTCCATACGTAGCTTTTATCCCCAGCGCTATTTCGGACATCGCAACTGGGGAACTCCAGGATTAAATCCCGGAAGTTACCCCGATCCGAGACGACTATCACTCCTTTGCCAAGGGATAAATCTTAAATCCACTCTAATGGATGTGAGGAAATCCTAATAAACCTACTCTCTTGTATTCGCTGTACAGCCATAAACAGCCACTTCCTGTACACTTCCGTCCATCGCGTCCTACTTTCGTTTCTTAATAAAGGAGCGCCATTTTGCTACTTTGGTAGCCATTTGAAGGGAGGCAGGTTTTAACTTCCGGGAGTTAGCAAGAAGGATATCCGGGTTGACATGAGTACTTCCTGTTTGGAAAAAATGGGAAATTAGAACTCTTGTCTGGTTTTAATCATGATGCTACTTTTTCAGTTTGGCAGATTAATTTATTGTCGCCTTAAAAAAGAATATTTACGTATACATTTCTATTAATAGTTTTTAATTCAACTGAAATAAATCCTTAACTTTTGGACAAATTACATATTACGTCACAGTAGGAATTAAATATACATTCTAAAATTAAATACATCAATTTTAGCTTTAGCGGGCCAAAAGTCATCAGAATTTACCTTCTACATTTACAGACACCCCTTAGGTATGAAATCCAGCTGGGTGACTTTGAGCCAGTCATTCTCTCTTAGCCCAACCCACCTCACATGGTTGTTGGGGAAATAGATGTTGAGATGTTTAGAAACAGTGCAAAGAAGAGCAACAAAAATGATTACGGGGCTGGAGGCTAAAATGTATGAAGAATGGTCACATGAAGTGGGTATGTCTAGTCTAATGATAAGTACTGGGGGATGGGCATGATAGTACTGGGCCAATATTTGAGGGGATCCTACAAAGATGGAGGCGGGTATTGTCAAACTATTTTCCAAAGCACCAAAAGCCAAGACAAGAAACAATGTTTGAAAACTAACCAAGAGAAGCAATCTAGAACTAAGGAGAAACTTCCTTAGAGAAACTACAATACAAATACAAACTTCCTAATGGTGAGAGCAATTAACCAATGAAATTAGCTTGCCTTCAGAAGTTGTAGGTGCTCCATCACTGAAGGCTTTCAAAGAGATTGGATAATCATTTGTCTGAAATGATATAGAGTTTCCTGCCAAGCAAGGGTTTGGACTAGAAGACCTCCGAGGCAGGGGTGAAATCCAGCAGGTTCTGACAGGTTCTGGAGAACCGGTAGCGGAAATTTTGAGCAGTTCAGAGATCCTCTGGAGTGGGGTGGGAATGGAAATTTCCCCTGGAGGGGGGTAAGAATGAAGATTTTGCAGTATCCTTGCCCTGCCACGCCCACCAAGCCACGCCCACAGAACCCGTAGTAACAAAATTTAGATTTCACCCCTGCTTAGGCCCCCTACATGAAGCAGTTGTTGGAGCTAAACAGCCACCACAAGAGAGAGTTGGCAAACAGCTGGCTCAGTTCAAATTGGATCTGGCCAAGAAGGAGGCTCAGCAGAAGCACCTCACTGAGGACTGCGAGCATAGGCTTTCTTGTCTATTCTCACTGACATTTTGTTAAATTTCATTTTGAGATTTTTGTCTTTCTTGGCTTTGGCTTCTCTTCTTAGCAATTTACACTGTTTGTTCTGACATCCAGTTTGCTTTCTGAACTTTGGCAGTCTCTTTTCATATTCATCCTTAATTATCTCTTTAACTTCATTCTACAGTTCCTCTGGTTCTCCATCAATGAGATTTAGGACAAATCTTCAAGGTACTTCAATACAAATAGTTTGTAGTACAATGGTTTTTAATTGTCTTTTTTTTAAAAGAAAAACAAATCACTCTTGGCAAAGTATTCAGTAAGACAAATATAAATAAGAAATGGAACCTAATTGGACACCAGAGTATTGAGAGTTTAATGACAGTGGATTACAGACCCATCAGGAAATACTCATCAGGACATGTGAGAAATTGTGTTTTAAATTGTAATTACAAAAATGGCAACCATGAAATTAATGGGACTTCTGTTTTTTATAGTACATGAATATTATATCTGTAGGAGAAGAAGAGTCAGAGCCTGCGGCTGGTGTCAAGAGAGGAATAAGCCTGAAGTCATTACGTACCCACAAGCAATCCAAGTCCAATCCCCTTGAATTCTGTTAACTCTTATCTAGCAACAATTTAGTGCTGACTGTTAGTTGACTAGATTCTTCTGTATAGGCTTGAGCAACAAACCAGCTTAAATGGAACATTGTGTGATCCTGATTCTTTGCACCTTACAATATCAGATTAACATTTTGTACTTATTACTATATTTTCACATCTCTATGCACTTTTATTTTTTCCTACAGAAGCAAAGAAAATCATAGGGAGAAAACTAACCTACTGAAGCTATCCAGGTCACATCCTATCATTTTCCCAAAGTTTTAAACATGATTTAAATAAATTCAGAATATTTACATTCATGGCCACAGTCTATTATATCATCGCAATTTCAAAGTTTATACTGCATCTTAGTTTAGTGCCCAATAGGTATCCTTTGAGTATATCCACAAAACCTACTGGCAGTGCATTGTATTCTGAATTAGTTCACATTATAATATCCTTCCAATAAATAATTTCATTAGCTTTCATTCCCATGTGCATGGAATTTTCTACTTTATTTAGCTATACAAGAGCCATAGAGGTGCAGTGGATAGAATGTAGAATTGCAGGTTAATTCTGCTGACTGCCAGAAGTTCAACAGTTTGAATCCCACCAGCTCAAGGTTGACCCAGTTTGCCATCCTTGCGAGGTCAGTTAGGATGAGGACCCAGATTGTTGGGGGCAATATGCTGATTTGGTAAACTGTTTAGTGGGGGCTGTAAAGCACTGTGAAGCTGTATATAAGTCTAAATGTTATTGCTATATTGCCTTTTTAAAAAAAAATGATTTCTGACACTTGATGGCAAAGAACATTGTAAATAATGTAAATGAACACTCTGGTGGCTGCCTGGTGATATTACTATAAATTTTTTCTGAATGTAGAAGTGTAGTGAGTTTGGGGAATGAAAGGATATTGGCTGTAAAAATGCATATAGAAAGACTAGGCGGTGATATCCCCGGAGGAGGGCCTGATGCTAGACTGCAGATGGGGTATCTGATCTGTTTTCAAATGGAAGTAAAATATTGAAGCTAAGCGGAGGAGCTGGAATGGTGATAATTTCTCCCAAGGAGGAAGACTTCCATGGATTGTAGAAGCACTGCAGAAGATTGCTATTATAGAACGTCAGTAATGTGCATTTTGGAGAGAAAAGGATAGGGAATAGAGGGAGAATTAAACAAAGTTTAGGTAAGGCTTACTTTGTGTATAACTCTACATTCTGTTTGATAAACCTTATCAATTACATCTGAAGTGTCTGGGTTTAATTGTGGAATTAAAATAATGGGCAATCTATTGTTTGCATCAATGTATAATAGTGGAACCTCTAGGATAGCTTAATGGGACCAGAACCAGTGTGTTAACATTACAAGGAGAAAGATTCAGGCTAGACAGCAGGAAGAACTCCCTGATTTTAGAAACTGTCAGCTTGTGGAACAAACTGTATATGAAGCAGTGAGTTCTCTTCCGCTTGAAGTCTTCTACATGGCTTTCCACAATTTGGGGGGGCGGGGGGCGG
>JANHFM010000687.1:21139-35198 GCA_032468115.1 Grayia smithii | reverse complement strand
GGGAATTCTGGGAGTTGAAGTCCACACATCTTCCAGTGGCCACGGTTGAGAAACACTGCTCTAAGCTAAATGAACAGGGATAACAGCTACTTTATTCCTAAGTGGAAATGTGTTTTGGAGGGGATGATGGCATGTTTACTGCATCTGCTATAATTCCTTAAATCTGCATATTTTCCAGGATTCTTAAAGTAGCTGGAAAGTACATGTTTGAAGTGCATGTCTGAGTCAAGGAGATAGCAACAAGGTATGAAGAACTTGTCATACCCTTCTGGCATTTCCTTAACTCAATCAAGTATTTTCCTGGAACTACACATGCAAGTTCACAAAAAGGCATGGCTTCTGTAAAAGGATATACTAACAGGTGAGCACATACATGGAATCCCTCTCTGAAATTCCTTTGTTGTTGTTATTTGTGAAGTTGTGTCCGACTCATCGCCACCCTATGGAAAATGTTCCTCCAGGCCTTATCCACTCTAAATCTTAATTACTGCATATCTTTACAAATAATATTAAAGGAAGGTGGAAAACCTATGCTGGTACTTTTTTAAGTATTGGAATTGTATCAGGATATTTTCAAAAAAAGAATAAATTTAGAAACCAGTTCTACTAGAAAGCGAACAGACTAGCAATAAATAAGCTGTCAAATAAGAAAGTACCAGTTGCTCTTGAAATAATCACTGAATTGTTTAAAGCTGCAGGAAAAATGCAGTTTAAGTGTAAAAAGTTGTACATCAAAACATATTAAACAAAACTACATGGTCCAGAGATTGGAAAAATTGGTGTACCGTGCAGAGAAGGGAGGGTCAAGAGAATCTGCAAATAACTAAACCACTGCAAAATTTCCTCAAAGAATTTGTGAGAAAAGAAAAGGCAGCAATGTGTAAGGTCAGGTAACCCATTTAAGATGGATAATCAATAGTTTTGAAGAATAGAGTTCTCCTTTTTTACTGACTTCCGATTATGTAGATTATGCCAGACTGTAGAAATATACAAAAGTTAAATGAATGTGCCAGAACATCCTATTACTTTTTCTGATGAACTTTTACAATGAACAAGAATGCAATGTAAATACTGAGTTTATAAAAGTTCAGAATACAAAATTGAGCAAGACGAAGATGTATATTTGTTCCATATCCATTTAACTTAATCTAATTTAAAATACTGCATTATTTTTACTGTACACAATATTGTAAAAAATGCATGATTGGAAGAGATGAGGGTAGGAATGTAACTGAAGGTTGAAACTCTGTATAAATAGTCTGTGGAGGTTCCCAATGATCCAGGTCATGTTTGTCCCAAAGGTGCTTTTTCAGGAGGCAACTGGACTGTCTTGTTTTTTCTTTGAAAACATTTCACTTCTCATCCAAGAAGCTTCTTCAGCTCTGACTGGATAGTGGATAATTGAAGGATTTATACTCATTGCAGACAGCTGGTCATTTGCACCCTTTTAGAGAGTCATTGATGCACTTGGAGGTTCATCTGTGTCCTCAGGGTCACCTGAGCAGTGCAAACGGTTCCTGTAGTCTGCAATTTTTCTGGAATTCCATTCATACTCCCACACCATTCGAAACTTGTTCATGCCAAAGTGCATAGCTAACAGTCTATGAGGTTCTCTTTGGGATGAACACCCTTCGAAAGTTATGGGAGTATGAACAGATTTCCAGAAAAATTGCAGATTACAGGAACCATTTGCATTGCTCAGGTGACCCTGAGGACACAGATGAACCTCCAAGTGCCTCAACGATTCTCTAAAAGGATGCAAATGACCAGCTGTCTGCAATGAATATAAAGCCTTCCATTCCACACCATCCAGTCACAGCTGAAGAAGCTTCTTGGATGAGAAGTGAAACATCTCAAAAGAAAAAAAACAAGAAGGTCCAGTTGCCTCCTGAAAAAGCACTTTTGGGATAAACATGACCAGGATCATTGAGAACCTCCATAAATTATTTGTATAGAGTTTCAACCTTCAGTTGGATTCCTACGCTCATCTCAATAATAATAAGTCCAAAATATTTAACATAATAGCAAATAAATGATCATGTACTTTCTTGGGCTTAAGAATAGTAAGTATGAGAGTGTACTAGAGAAGTAAAGTGGAGATTAGTCCTTAGAGGGAAAAGCAATGGAAAACTTAAATATTATGAAGAAAAAAGGTGTCTGTGCTAATGAATGGGTGCCTTTGAAAACTGAACATAGAGAATGAACCACAGAAAAAAGACAGCTATTTTTCAATTGTGGATTTTGGAAACAATAAGAATACCATTAAAAATTAAATTATTAAATTTATAAACCAACTGATTCCAACAAATTGCAAGAACCAACTAGAACTTCACAATTTCTGGACATGTCATCCTGGTAGATGTTTTAGAAAAGTTATAGTGCCTGGCAAGATTGATGGAAAAGGATATGGGACAAATGAGACTTTTGATCGTGATAAAAAAAAATATTTGGAATTCTCAACAGGGACAATTTGAGAAGGGAAGCACCTCTCCACACAATTATAACTGTTGGGCACCCATTGATTTCATGGTATCTTATACTTTTGTTATTACAGTTTGTAACGTTATGGCTGAAAGCTGCCTTTAATTTAGCAAATTAATAGATAGATATCTATATAATGTAACTACCAATTTAACAGTAATAATAGGAATGTGGAATTCAGGTTTATTGTATATTTCTTCATTTAATCATAACAAAATTCTCTGGATAGATTATATATGCTATAATATGCCAACAGTTACAAGTAGTTCAAGGCAACAGGTTAAATGCTATGTTATAATTTAAATATTACTCAAATATATTAGATCCATTAATATAGTAAGTGAAAAGATAACCAACTTTGCTTCCATGCTAGCAGGCACTTTAATCCAGTTCTTTTTCAGCAACAGCAACAAGTTATTAGAATCAGCATACTTTGTACACTTCACTAGCATAAATCCAGCAGAGTAGTCTAGAATTTATTCAGAGTCTACATCAGGTGTGTCAAACTCGATTTTATTCAGGGCTGCATCAGGGTTTGATCTCGGGGGCCAGGTGGGTGTGGCTGGGATGGGCGTGGCCAGGTCGACATCATTTGTGTTGGGGCATCCCTCCCAGGGTCCATTTTCAGCTGTGACGGCCTCCTCCAGTGCTCTGCCAATGAAAATGGAACTCAGGAGGGTGGCACATGCAGCCTTCCTGAGCTTCATTTTTGCTGGCAGAGTGCTAAAGGAGGCCATCGCAGCTGAAAACAGAATTGGAGAGGGCTGCGCATGGCCCTTAGTATTACCATCTTGTCAGGTACCATCTTGCCAGGTACAAAGGTATAGATTTAAACCAAATTACACTTGTTATTTATTATTCCCCCTATGCACCTATTTTGGAAACTCTCACTAAACAATAGCTGTAAAGAGCTTTTCACCAACTTTTTTCCTAGGTGGATAAAACAAAACTTTTTTAGGTCTTATATAAACTCTGTGTGTGTGTGTGTGTGTGTGTGTGTGTGTGTGTGTGTGTGTGTTTCCCCAGCTTGGTTTTCTTTCACCAACCTAGGATCAAAAAATTACTTTACAGTTATTGGTTTTCTTTCACCAACCTAGGATCAAAAAATTACTTTACAGTTATTGTCTAACGCCATCATAACAAAAAGTTCTTGATTAAATGAAAATGGGCTCTTCCTTGAAAGATTTCAACAGAGAAAGTTCAGTTTCAGACATCAGTTTAGTTTAGCCTTGATGGGATTGCATCAAAACCAATTAGTGGTTTCTATATATTGGGAGAATTGTAATGTTCACTAGCTTCCAAAACTTACAGAAACACGTAAAGGAAAAAAAAGAAAGAGGTTTTGGTCTATTCAATACATTATCAGCTATAACATCCTAAAGGAAAGCATAGGGAATCTAAAATAATGAATTTAGGAACTGAAGAGTTGCATTCACTTTTTGTGACAGACTACACATGCCCATTTTGGAATAACATTGTCCTGAACCTTTACAAGAATAGCTACATGTAACTAAATATCATTCTAGATTTCAATTCTTAATCTAATACTTCACAAAATTATTATAGATATAAAAATGTATAGAAAATTAACATTATTCTTTTATTTTGCTTTGTTTTTCATTCCCCAAATACTTGATATTATCTGATTCATTGCATTTTATTTCTACCTTGCTATAAAAAGATACAGGTTAGGAATCAAACAATATACTGAATAACATTTTGCACAGTATTTCTAAACAATACCAATAAATAAAAATGTGGTCAGAATATCACAATCAGTTATGGTTCTTTTGAATGTACTTAAATTATTTCAAAATAATTGCATCTGTTTACCTATGGAGCTAGACAAAACATTTAAATAGCGATAGAAAGTGTCACAATTTTACTTTATTATTGTTCTTTATATTATAAATGATTTTGTTAAATGATTGCATTTTCTTACAATATAGCATCTAATCATATGAAATCTTTGCTATTCAACACTGAAAAAACCAAATCTGCTACTTACCTAACAGAGGAACTGTGAAAACAGATAAAGCAGGTAGCAGCATGTAAGATTATTTAAACAGCTGGAACAGCATCTTACCTTAGGATGTACTTTGCAAACATAGTGACCCGCCTATGTTATAAGGCACACCTTACTTATTTAAAAAGGAACTCTTTGATCTCCACCCCTTTCTTACTTTTTTTTAACTGTTCATTCTCCAGGAAATATAAAATAGTTTCTTAAATTACATATAAAAAACAAAAGTTGGTTGGCATCAGGCAGCATTCAAAATAAATAAAATAAATAATCAAAGGTGAAATGTAATGTGAGAATAACCTAGAAAAACTGGCTGAATTACTTCATTTTAATAAAACATTTGAGAGCTACAAATTGGGCAGTTCACAATATCTATTTCCAAGATTCCATATGTTTTACCTTGGAAGACAGAATTCAGAATTATAATTGTGGAAGTATTATGACAGTTAGGAAGATTCAGCAGACGCTATTTTAAATAACTCAAAGTGGTGTCTTTTTTAGACATAGAAAAGCCCAGAGAAATTTGTTGGTTGGGGGATAGGAACACTTCACATTTTCACCCCTCAATGGCTTTCACTACAGATAGTCCTATTCATTTAACAACCATTCAAAGTTACAAAGTGAAAAAAAGTGACTTGTGACTAGTTCTTGAATTTATGAGTCTCACAGGATCCCCATGGTCACATGATCAAAATTCAGTTCCTTGGCAATCAGCTTTATTTATTAAATGTATTTGCTGCCTATCTTATCATAAGCATGTATTTACGATAGTTGCAGTCATGTGATCAACATTTGGGACCTTCCTAACCTGCTTCCAGAAAGCAAAGACAATGGGAGAGGCCAGGTTTGCTTAACAATTGTATGATTAATTTAGTAACTGAAGTGATTCACTTAACAATGGCCAAATAAAAGCTTTCAAAATTGGGTGTGACTCATTTAACAACCTTCTACCAGACAGAGAAGAAATGATCATACTTCTAGTTGAAATGGTAGCCATGGTTTCAATTTCCTTACCCTTTACTGACCAATATGGCTTCTCTATTCACTAGCAAAATGTAAGGTAAAAGGTTAAAGTTCCCCTCGTACATATGTGCTAGTCGTTCCCAACTCTAGGAGGCGATGCTCATCTCTGTTTCTAAGCCGAAGATCCAGCACTGTCCAAAGACATCTCCGTGGTCATGTGGCCAGCATGAGTAAACGCCAAAGGCACATGGAATGCTGTTACTTTCCACTCTATTTTACTACTTGCATTTTTTACATGCTTTCAAACTGCTAGGTTGGCAGAAACTGGGACAAGTAACGGGAGCTCACCCCATTACGCGACACTAGGGATTCGAACTGCTGAACTGCCGACCTTTCGATTGACAAGCTCAGTGTCTAAGCCACTGAGCCACCACATCCCGCTTTTTATAATTACTAGTAAGGAATCAAAGCATTAAAAAAAATGTTTTGTTACAGACAATATACCTGATGCCATGTTAAAAGATCACAAGATGATAGACAGACAGACAGACAGACAGACAGATGTGAAATAAATAAGTTGATTCATAACCAGTTTGTTCTCTGTTTATATACAGTAGCTTGCCAGTGTTGATAAGAGATATGGATTTTTTTCTTCAGTATTCTCCCTTAAATAGAGAACCATACCCCCCATCAATACTGGCAAGGTAAATTATTGTATATAAACTACACATTCAATAGCACTGAGTGTTAACATATATAACAAATAAGATATCTATATATCTAGCTCTATAATGAAAATAATGCTAAGCAGAGTCTTCCGTGAATCCAAGGAAACTGGCAGCCCTATGATCTATTGTAGAAATGGTAGACAAAACAACACATTACTTGAGATTAAATACAATTAGCAACAACACCCTTTTTAATGTGTTTTTATACTTCCTTTTAAAGTGCTCTGATCCAACACCATTTTTAAAAATGTAGTTGGCTTGAAAGGCAAGCATTTTTACCTTGCCTTTCTAGCCAACTAAATGTACCTACAGGAATAGTTCTTCCTCCATGAATACTGGCATTCTTTGTGATGTTGAGAGCAAATATGAATAAAGCCTCTGCTTGGCTGAGATAGTATACAGTAGATGGCATTTTAAGCAGATCTCTGTAAAAAAGAGGAGCCCTCACTTAATTTAGTCTGCAAATGCATTTCTTGAAAAAAATAAATTGAATAAATTATTAAATTACAATCTATTTGTACAGTGAAGTAACTTTCTCACAGATTATTCTTTCAAATATTAATTTTAGCAAGTGCAAAATCAGAATGCTATTTATGAAGCCTTTGTAGTTTAAGTATGTGCATTTAGAGAAAATTGAATAGATATAACTGCAGAATGGAAGGAAATAAATGTTAGTGGGGGAGGAATATTGACTGAGAAGATCAACATATGCCATTAAAAATATAAAAGAAAAATGGCATAGATACAACAGAGACCAGGAAAGAGAATACATTTAGACAAAAAAAAACCCACCTTAATTTGAGTACTTGCCAAGTACTTGTACAGAATGCATTTCAATATATGAAAAACAGAATTTAAAAATAACTACCATAGACAGTGTTTATTTCACTAATGAGGAACCAAAGCAGTGGTGGGTTGCTCCTGGTTTGGTCCGGTTCTTGTGAACCAGTAGTAATGGCAGCGGGAGGCTCCGTCCACCTGCCCGGAAGTCATCATGGACGATCTGTGCATGCGCAGAAGTGTGTGCATGTGCTTCCATTGCGAACTAGTAGTAAAGGTAAGTGGAACCCAAAGCCTGCATTTCTCCCATATTCTTTTTCAGGGGGTGATGATATTATTTCTTCTAATAGTAGTTGGCTACACTTAAAAACTTTTGTCAAGATAATTTCTAGGAAAAAAAGAATTATTATAGCACAAATCTGAATGAAACAATTTCCTCAGTTTTACAATACTTTGACTATCCTCAGGTCTTTAGGATTCTCTCTATATCAGCCATCCCCAAATTTTTGTCTTCCAGATGTATTGGATTACCAATCTGAGAATACTCAAGAAACATCTGGAGAAGATAATTTTATGGGAGGTTACTCACAGTAAACCTTGCCACTGAAAACTGTGCCAGGGACATTTCTCCTTAGTACTACTGTGGAACTGATGACTTCACAAGGGCATTGTGTGCAATGACAACAGCAACAATATTGAATTATTTATGGGCTGAAATAAAGATACCTTAGGCTATTAAATAAGTGTTTAAACTGAAATATATTACCTAAAGCAGCAATGTAATACCATGCAACATTCAGGATGTTAACTTTGGCAGATTATTCCCCATATTTCATAACATTTCTGAAAGAGACACTGTTCTAGGTTTGTTAATTCCTTCAGGCTGTGCAAGTAGACTGTGAGATCTCATTTGCTTTTTTACTACCACCCATGGTCATTCAATGGCCGCAAATTAAAACCCAGGGTTCACAGGTAAAACACAGATAATTCAAGCAAAAGAAGAGAGCATGTCTAAGCTGAAACCCAGCCAAGAACTCATAGTTAAATTTGTATTTCTTTTCCAGAAAAATCAAGTCCTATTTTTCTGATGACATTTTCTTTATTTCAGTAGTTTAATAGTGGAAGTAAGGGTAGAGGAAAAGCTATCTTGCTATTGATATTATTGGACAATTGGGAATAAAAAAATTCTCACTTTCTACAGTGAATTATTAAGAGATATTCCAGTAATCCCTGAACTGATTAGCCTTTTGCTGACCCATGAACATCCAAAACTTATTTGTAAATAAGCAATTAAGAAATCCACTATGGGAGATTTCTAGATAGGGTTGGGAACTTAGCCACATCATCATTTCAAAATTTCATTTATATCAATACAGGCTCATTATTGGCTGCTCTGCATTTTTTTAAAATGCTGGCAGCTCTATATTTCAGACTATCATTTCTCCTCTGCAGATACTGTTTCTTCAGACCCATGGTATGTTGTTCCTAGGAAAATACTATTTGGTGGCAGGCCAGGGCTCACTTCAGCTTGGAAGGTGACTGATTATCATAGGTATCAACTAGACAATTGCTGGAGTATTATTTATGTTAGTTACCTAGGAATTATGGGAATTAAAATTCAATTTATAGGATATCAAATTATCAAATTCTGAGTTTTGTTCAATAATTATCACCTGACATCTTTTTAAACATATTTTAAAAAAATAAATAACTCAAGGTGGCCATCTTACCTGATACTACTACTTCCTCCTATTACTTTCCCTACAACAACATCTCCCAAGACTGAGACTTGGACTGAACAGGACAAAGTCACCCAGCTGGCTTTCATGCCTAATGCAGGACTACAATTCACAGCCTGAGGCGTCCTTGGTGCTCTCTGAGCTTGGTTGTTTTCTTACAGAAGTTTCATTACCCACACAAAGTAACCAATGATGTTACCAGGTCTAGATAATGAAAACATCTGCAAAAATACAACCAAACTCAGATCCCACATTTCAACCCTGAGCTATAAATATTCTCTTCATCAAGTCACAATCTCCCTGTTTCTTGTGTTGAATACACAGGCAGCTTTTATTATTAAAATCATTGAATAAAATAAAACAAGAAGAGAAAACTGAAGAATTTGGAATTCTGCCCCAAGCCACCAAAAGAAAATTTTATTTTCCCCTTATCCAGAAAACACAAACTAGAAATAAAAAAAAATATGAAAAGAGATTATTACCATCCATACTAATAGCCTTCTGGAGCTCAGTGATACTGCCAAAAATAATGAGGAATGGGTGTGAGAGGAAAGATCATAAACTACTATGCAAATTTACAGCTGTCCAGCTAGGTTTCACACCTAGTATATCTTTTAAAGTTGGAATCTTTTAACATTTCTCTCTTTCTCCTGGAAAAGTAATATGCCAACTGAAGTTGTTATTGCTCTGGAAAACCTCCATGGACTCATATTTAGAACATGAATCTGTGTTTATTTAAGAGTAAAAGTAAATTGGCAGTAGCAAAATCATGATTGCTGGTTTAGGCTGCTAGAGTTATTACCTTGAACCAACAACACACAGCTAGAGTCTAATAATAACTTGTGAGGGGGCAGAAAAAGGGAAAATAAAAAAGAAATCAGAAAGGGAGTAAGAGATGGTGAAAGCTTCAGAGTAGCATTTGGCCTATTAGAAGCTAGTGGTTCTGCATAGGAAGCCAAGATGAAACTGCATGGAATGGAATCATCACTTCTTCCATAGAACACCACACATTTGCAGCTAATAAACCTACTGGGACACTAGGCCTGGAACCAGTCTGGTTTTTTTTTATCCTGTTCTAAGTTCATTCCAGGAATTTAAGCTGTCATTGTCACTCTGTGACTGTTCCAGACCAAAAAAAGGGTCCCCTAGTAATTCCAGACTTTTTCACACAACATTATTTTAGTTCTGTTGACTATTTTCCCCCTAAAGCTACTAAATATTTGCCTGCTTTCCTGAGTTTTTCTGGAAATATTAAGTGTACAGTATGCATTTTGTGAAGTGATAAAACGGTCAGCTTCCAAATATTGCAAACAATAAGAGAGAGTACAATATTGTATATTGTATATTGTATATATACAATACTGTATATATTTTTTAAATTTATTTTGTCAAGCACGTATTAGATAACAGATATAGGTATAAACATGGTTATTAATACATGAAATGGATACGAATAAAAGGGGAAATTAGGACAGGGGTGGTAGGCACGTTGGTGCGCTTATGCACGCCCCTTACAGACCTCTTAGGAATGGGGTGAGGTCAACAGTAGATAGTCTAAGGTTAAAATTTGGGGGGTTTGGGGAAGAAACCACAGTCAGGTAGTGCATTCCAGGCATTGACCACTCTGTTGCTGAAGTCGTATTTCCTGCAATCAAGTTTGGTGTGGCTTACCTTAAGTTTGTATTTATTGTGTGCTTATGTATTTTTGTGGTTGAAGCTGAAGGACATTGTAGTGGATAAATTTATGTGCTATGCTTAGGTCAGACTGAAGGCGGCGTAGTTCTAAGTTGTCTAAACCCAAAATTTCAAGTCTGGTGGCATAAGGTATTCTGTTGCAAATGGAGGAGTGGATGACTCTTCTCGTGAAATATCTCTGGATTCTCAATTGTATTAATGTCTGATATGCAGTGTGAGTTCCAGAGAGATGAGCTGTATTCGAGAATTGGTCTAGCAAAAGTTTTGTATGCTCTAGTTAGCAGTACAATATTACCAGAGAAGAAGCTAAGCAAGATTAGGTTAACAACTCTTAATGCCTTTTTGGCAATGTTGTTACAGTGAGCTCTGGCACTTAGAACATTAGAGATGAGTACTCCAAGGTCTTTGACAGAGTGAGGGTCGTCTACAAGGTCGTGTCCATCTAACTTGTATTTTATGTTCTTATTTTTTTTGCCAATATATAAGGCAGAACATTTGTTGGTTGAGATTTGAAGTTGCCACTTATCTGACCATTCTCCGTCTTGGTTGGAGACATCATCCAGACATGGGTGGTGCTCTTTCTTCAGCTGAAAGGACTGAGCCTGTCAAATTAACTTAAGCCCCACCTCTGCTAATTAGACCTGCTTTCGCTCAGTCCTTCAGTTAGTTTGGGTGTGTTTGGGATTTCTCTCCTCTGCTGAATCCTTTATTTGTTCTCTGGTATGAGTAAAAGCCTTTCCCTTTGCCTCTTTTACCCTTTGATTCTCTTCTTTCCTGTTTGGGAAGGTTTTGGTTTTTTTCTTTACATTTATAATTATTTATTATTTAGCCCTTAGTTTAGATTGGGAGGTCCGGTGGCTTTTTCGTGGTTTGGGGGCTTTCCCCCTGTTCTGCCTCATTGTGGGGGCTTTTTCCTGGCTGCTGGGGATTTCCCCTATTGATTTGAGGGGATTCCCTTCCATTTGAGCCTCTCGGACTTTTTGGCGGTTCGTGGAGCCGCTTTTCAAGCCGCGGCTGCCATTTTGAGAGGGCTTTTCAGCTGAAGATTTTAAAGGAGCCTGCTTTTTCCTCACAAGTCTTTCTGGACGAGGTCTTGCCTCATGAAGCGACTGAGGCTCCTAGAAGAGGGTCCTCAGCAGCAGCTGAACCCTTCCTCTCATCTGCCTTGTTGTTTTTGTGGCCGTTGGACTTAAAATCATAACTGACGGCCATTTTGTTTAACAATGCATGTGGAGCTTCTCCATTTTTGCCTCATTGACTCTGTCAGCCATTGGCTGCAATGTGAGGGTGCCTTGCCAGCCAGTGTAGGTTACCTGGGCCATAGCAGCAGCTTCTGCTGCTTATCTACTTGGGTGGGTGTAACTCCTCCCACTATTGGACTACTTCCTTCTACAGTTAGCCAGCAATTTCTGGATTGGAGGCCCAGATCCCAATTTAACCGCTCAGGAGACTTGCGCTCCACTGGAGTAGTTCAGCAATTTGCAGACTGTCGCTGTGCAGGACTTTGAACTCAATTGTACCCCGCGGTTGAGCCTGAGGGCTCTGGCCTTTTTGCGCTCTCCCAGTTTGCTGGGATTGCGGCCTGGGAGCTTTGCTCCAGAGTCTAGGAGACTGCACTCCTTGTTCAAGGAGTTTGAGCTCCAGCAGCCTAGAGCCTTTGACAATCATCCAATTAGGATTCCGGCTCTGTGATTGGGAGTAGATATTGATCTTGGAAGACCTGTATTGCTGGCTCACATACTCCCTTGGCATTTCTCTGCGTGGCTGCTTTACCGCTGGCTTATTATTCTGGCACCTTAGTCTGCTCACCTCTATCAATATGCCTAAAGCTCAGCGTAAAACCAAACATTCAGAGGAGGCTTCCGCTTCCGAGTGGCATCATTCTTCCTCAGCCTCTGACAGACCTTCTCAGACAAAGGGTAAAGATCTTTCCACTAGTAAATCTGATTCTGCCTCAAAACCTTATCACAGGTCTAAGTCACTCAGCAAATCATCATCTAGACACGAGCAACACAGAGACCCTGTGTTACAAAAAATCTGCGATAAGGCTAGTTGATCTGCCCTCCTGACTTCTGTGGGAGAGTCTGTTCCCCCACCGCCTGTAGCTCCCATGTCTTCGCATCCATCTGAATTATCAATTGACCAGATATCCATGAGAGACTGTACTCTAACAATACCAAATCAGGATATCTGGGGTGATCAGTCGGACCCCACTCAGTAGGTGTGCCCTTCGGCTCTTGAATCTGGAACTCCGGGGACAGCTCAGGTTCGTCCGCCATTGCCCACAGATTTACATCACATCCTGGCACTCCACATCCTGGACTCGAGAGTCCACATTGCAGCCTTCCATTCGAGGGGCAGAACAGGATGTCGCTTCTGAAGCTTCAGTTGCTGAGTCTCGCTCATGTGCGCTTCATGAGCATAATGTTTCTGACCATCGGTTTCATTCTGATGTGTCTGAAACAGCTGATTTCATAGAGATGGGCCTTTCTGAAGATGAGGATTTGGAGCCAGAACAACCGGCTTTCACTGGCCTTTTTCCACCAGTTCCACCATGTTCAAATCCCTTCTCCACAAGGCCATTTTGGCCTCTCAGATGGACATGCCCCAGGGTGAGAACGCTCCTTCTACGTTTCAGTCTTCAGCCGGAGCCTTGTTTGCCGAACCCCATCGATCAGAGGACATTGTCCCTATGCCACCTCTATTCGTAAATGTGATTAAAAAGCAGTGGGTGGCTCCAGGTACCGCACCTCTACCTTCTACTATGGACAAGCACTTCTTTATTGTAGCTCCACAGATGATGGACATTCTTAAAGTGCCTGGGGTTGATGGCTCTGTGGCGGCCCTGTTGCCAAATTCAGCAGCTGCAGCTGAACCGGAAGAGGGGCTTCGGCCAGAGGAACGGAGGTTGGACTCAACATTGCAGCAGGCACACCTAGGATCGGCGTGGTCAATTCAAGTAGCGGCTACAGTCTTGTTCTTTAATTGCGCAACATTGGTATGGTTGCAAGAGTTGTGCTCCCATCTCCTAGCAGGGTACATCCAAACTCAACAAGACCTAATTGCTGTGGTCCAGCTGTCAGTGGATTCAACCTTACATTCGGCTTGCTTTGCGGCGAAATCCATGGCATAGTCGGTTGTGGCTTGTCGTCTGGTCTGGCTGAGGCATTGGCCTACTGAGCTATGTCGAAAATGGAGGTTGGCATCAGCCCCATTCAAAGGCTTGCAGCTGTTTGGCTCATCCTTAGAACCCTTTCTTTTAGAACCAAAGGACAAACGTAAGCTACTCTCTTCCAGTCATCGTAGACCCGACTATTCTTCCCAGACCTCCTTCTGCAGGCCGTACTCCCGGGGGTCAGACTGGGGGTCAAGTTATTCTCGTCCTCAAGCCTTTCAGGGAGGTAGACAGCGGGGTTCTCAGTATCGTCCAGTGCGGGGTAAACCTCCTTCTGGACGATGGCCCTTTCGAGGGGGAGGTTGTCCATTCCGTTGCCAGCGATAAGTCTGAATCTGACGGTCCCATCAGTGGTTGATTGGCTCTATTTGTCAATAGATGGGATCTTCTAACATCAGATTCATGGGTCAGGGATACGGTAAGATCTGGTCTATCCCTGGAATTTGTCTCTCCCCCCCCCCCGCGGTTTTTTATC
>JANHFM010000687.1:4297-17176 GCA_032468115.1 Grayia smithii | reverse complement strand
AGCCATATTAACAGCATCATCTGTTGATCTATTTGCTCGGTATGCAAATTGCAGGGGGTCTAACAATGGATCTGTGACGGTTGAATGTATAGATATGTATAATTGTATAGAAATAAGGTATAGCTTATTATTACTATATTATGTTTAAATAATGTATAAGGTCTAAGAACTATTTTAGTATATTATCACTAGTATACTATGTATTAGTTTAAAGTGTTGGCAGATATATAGGACCATTGACGTCATATCTTTGTCCAAAGTTTTTAATTTTGAATTATCAATAAAAAAAACTTTTTAAAAATAAAAAAATGAATATAAGGTATCCCATGACTTCCTTGCAACATGTTGTGCACATTTATCAAGCTGTAGACAAGAAAAATGAAATGACACACATAAAGCAGCTGCTGTGAAAGAGAATTGCAAAGGTTTTATTTTCTTCCCTTGAAAGAACTGCTAAATAGCTGAAGCCTTGGAGGGGCCAGAGATCTTATAAAACTTCAGGATAACAATGTGCAAGAAGCAGAGAGCCATGGAGTTTCAAAGAAAGGGTTTGTTTTACAACTCCAGAACATATTCAGTGTTATAGGAACACAAAAGTCTAGAACTGGTTTCAAAGTGGCAAAGAATTATTGAGTGGAAATATTCTCTGTTCGTATTTTAATTTAGTAATGTATTTTCTACTAATAAGTCATAACTGTAACCGAGGCACAACATATCATACTGGACTGTTAGGAGAGAATGCAGCCAGGCAGAGATCCCTATCTTAATCTGTTATGTTCAACAGATCATGGAAAAGCCTCCTGTTTTGCTTAATAATGTTTGCTAGTCAAAGAAGCCAAGTGGAGGATAAGCATACTGTATTTTACTGACCACAATTCAGAAGGATTTACCTGTGAAATAGGCCATAAAATCCAACTATTTGAGAGGCATATATATTATTTTGGCTGTTGCATTAGAACAAGAGATTGTGATGTATGATATTGATACCGGTATGGAAATGCTGTAATCAGAGAAAATTTGTGTTTTGTTTTTTTTAAATGTTGAAAAAAATTAATAAAAATATATATAAAAAAGAAAAATAGAACAAGAGATATAGGTTTTCTACAATAGTAATATTTAGCCCCCCAAAGACTGATGGCATCTTGTAGATGTCAACCACTGATGGTTGACTACGTCTTGTAGATGTCAACTGTTTATCTATAAGACAACTTCTGCAGCTTTGACTAAGTGGGCTTGTTTTATCTCTTCACATTTGACTCAGATTTTGACTCAGATTTTGAACAAACCTACACAGATTTTGAACAAACCAAAAAGGTGTTAATATCATTTCATAGGATCAAAGCTGTCTCCTCTGTCTGTTTCTCCAGGCATTCCCTCACACTAAGCTCTATTTTGTAATACTTCCTTGGAGTATTTGTTCTCAACTAAGGAAGCTTCTGAATTCCACGTGTTTTCAATTTTGGTTGAATTTATTTAACAATAAATTTGAAAGTAAACCTCAGGGAGCCGGACTCTCTTGGGGGGTCCTTCACTATACAGATGCAAGACTCTAAAAGAAGGCTCTGAACAAGCAGAGTTATAGTTATTCGGAAAACAACTATGAAATTATATGGGATGAAGTGACAGAATTATATATGCAGAATGGTTTTGCATGAATCATTGAACTTATTTCATTTTAGATTGTCTTTTTTTTTAGTGTCCAAGAGGTCATTGTTGATCAAATCCTTAATGAAACCATGCTATCAAGTTGACTTCTTGTTGCTCTTTGATGATATATTAATTAGATTTTTTTTGGGGGGGGGGGGTTGGATCAATAAAGCCCAGAATGATTCTATGAAATCTTGAATATTTCATTTGAATAGTGAAGGCAATTGCTATTAATATGTCAGGCTCAGGAAATCAGGAGTCAAGGCGGCTCAAATAAATGCAAATTTATTGCATGCTAACACTCTCTACAAGAATCTGAACTCCTAATGGTCAAAACAAATTGGCGGTAAGATAAGAGTCAATGGAATTCAAGGTGGGCTGGACTTAGATCTCTTGTGGAGTGTGAAGGGACTTAGACTGATGACATGCTTGTCTGCTCCCTCGGGCTCAGCCTGGTCATCTCCAATAACGTTGTTGTTGTTCAGTTGCTAAGTCATGTTCAACTCTTTGCAACTCCACCAGTCACAGCATGCCAGGCCCTTCCTGTCTTCCATTGTCTCTCGGAGTTCACCAAATCCATGCCCACTGCATCAATGACTGTAATCATCTCATCCTCCTGTCCCCTTCTCCTTTTGCCTTCAATCTTTCCCAACTTCAGGGTCTTTTCCAATGAGTTCTTTCTTCTCATTTGTAGCCAAAGTATTTGAGTTTCATCTTTAGTATCTGTTCTTCCAAACAACAGTCAGAGTTGATAAAAGAATGTAAATGATTAACCATAAAGAAATATTGATGGTTGAATAAGCAGTTAATTCTTTTACACTTTAAACTGACCGGTCATTTTTCATCAGTTATCAGGCAACAAATATATATCTTCATTGTTTATATCCAAGGTCATAAGCTAGTAAAAAAAAACCAAGCAATTGGATTCACATTCAACAGCTGACACTTCAATGCTCGAAGTTATGGCTTGTGGAAAGCCTATTCAGTGCTTGGGTTTTAACTTCAGTGGATTACTTAATCGAAACAGCCGATCCTTTCAAAAATTGGAGAAATGGCACAGGCTGGGCAATTTCAGAGCTGAATCAACTTTTAATGACTTCTATATTTTTTTTACAAAGGGGGTTTTGCTTTTGAAAATTCTACCCCCATCCAGTCTTCCTTGATTTGCCCATGGTGCCATTCTTTCTTTGGCAGATTTCTGTTTTTATCTCATATATCTGTATCTCCAGAATTTCCCCCTAATGTTAAAACACTGTCTCAGCAGCAATAATGTGCCCATCCCATTAAAAGACAAGCAGACAGGATCTTTAAGACACAGGTAGACTAGAACCCACTCTTCATTTGTAGACAAATATCATTTATGAATACAGGCATGGTCATATATTTTCTGTTCCAGTTAAAGGTAAGTAGAAATCAGGAGATCACCTATAGTGCTGTTAAGACTGGAGAACCTGGTCAGGCTTGGGCTCTAAAGTTCAAAGCCCCCACAAATCCATATCACCACAATTATTTTTTCTTTGAACAAAATCAGCACAGGTATTGTTCCTCCCCTTTCTTTTTCTCTTCTCTGTTTCCAACGGATTACTTTTGAAAGTTAAAGGAAAGAAAAGTAAAATGTGGCATGTTACTGTAAATGTGGACAGAACGAAAGGAAGAAGGGGCAAACCCAAAGATGCTGAAAATGGGGAGAGAAATAATTGGGAGAAGGAGAATCGAGACATCTCTATAGCTCCTCCCAGAAAGCATCTTGCTGGAGGCTTCCTGGCAAGAGCCTTGCATATATGATACCTCTGGCTCCAACCAAAAGTCAATTCTTAAGCAATAAAAACCCCGATCAAGAAATCAGTAGGGAATCCTGCCATACCACCCACTTTTATATTTCATTATTTGCTTTAGGACTGCTTACGTAAATGGGTCTTCAAACTGCATACATGAAGATTGCCAGGGCTCCAGGCATAAAATACCTCAAGTATGCAACTTTTTAGAAATAGATTAATTGTTCAAAAACAAAATGTTCTCTTTGTCTTCACAGCCAGCTCTCCCCACAGCTTATTTGTGTAATAGCGCCAAATCATAGAGTGCTAACACCATAATTGTAATAGAAGACATAACCAACCCATGACAAACCTATTATGTAATTTATTCTCAGGTATGTTGGTGTGTGTCTCATTTGAACAGCAATCCTTGGTGGGGTGGGGTGGAAGCAGTAGTGGGTCTGCCATTTCTCAAGACTGGTTTTGTATACTGCATGGGACAGATGCACCTTTTCTTCATTTTGCTAGTATTTTTAAATGTTCTTTTCATTGCATATCATAGGCAAGAGCTTTAATTCTATGAGCTCAAAGAGAAATGGAAGAGTTTTAAAAGCAGTGAATCTGAAGTACTTATCTTGATGTCCAAGCTATGCCCTGCAATGATTAATGATGTTTAGAATTTATGAGTATTACAGGAGAATCTCATGGGCTTCTGTAGAAACATGCTGGCATAGGGACATTTCTGTCAGTCTTACTAGGTAGGCGAGACAGGAAACACAACCAGATAAGCTAATTCTACTTTTTGTTAATAAAGCTTTACCTTTATTAACAAAATTTTGAAAATCTGAAAGCACAATTCACTTGCCGTCTCCTTTACATTTTGAGAAACTAGGGAGAGTCCCATCTGGCCCTCTTTTCCTGTCCATTATCTAGCTGAGGATTGTGCTGTCTCTTATCTAATCTTTCCATAGGCAGCATCTTTTCGCCCCATCTCTCAAGGTCATTCCCACTATTGTTAGAATTTCCACCTCATTCCCATTTGGCCTATCCCCATTTCCAGTACTGATCCTATTTTCATTACATGTGTCTGCTTCAAATCAGGGCAGTTGACTAACTTTTTTCCAAAATACTGGCTGAGAAAGCCTAACAGATTTTATTTAGATTTAAGCTATTTGGGAAAGTGTCAGTATAAAGGAAGAAAATACTGCTTTAACTCGAGCACATTTAAAGGATGATTTAAGGCTAAGGATAAAGACAAAGAACAACCATTTAACAAAGAACAAAGACAAAGAACAACCATTTAACAAAAGGATTTCATATTAAATATTTTAACTTTTTTGAATTTATGGTGTTTCCTGACAAAGTGTTTAATGTTGTTTTGCTCTTATTACTAGTTTACTGGATTTCTTTCCTTTTCTATTTTAATCTTTTTTTTAAATTTATTGTACTTCACATGGAGTGGAAGTGGCTTATAAATCGATAAACAAACCAATAAATAAATATCACAGGAGAAACATGTTGCCTGACCATATTTGTGCGGTGGTTGGATTCAAGTGAGGGAAGCACCTGTAGCAATTACTTGAGGATATTTTGATAAAGTTTGGTAGTGTGTTTTTATTAGAAGTTGCAATTAAAGTCGACAATGCAAATAACACAATATTCAGATTACAGTGCAAATAATCCTACAATGTAAGATTTATCAAAATAAATATACAGATCTAAATATTGGAAAACTGTACTTGCATTTTGTGAGTGACAGTCACAATATTTCATGTTACTCTTTTTCATATTTTTAATATCTTCATCACATTAAAAAAGTTTGAAATTACACACTCAGAATCAAGAAAACGATTAAGATTATGTGGAACAAGCCTCAAAGAGTATAGTTAGAGGTCAGAATAACAAGTTAAAAGATTCTGCAAGTATGTACTGTAGAGAATTTGATGATGGTTTGGGCCTATAAAGCCCTTTATAGCTTGTGACCTGGATATCTTGCAGGATCGCTTAGTCTAGCCAGTATCAGCCTGTCTGATTAGAACTGTTTGGCAGAGGCTGCTACAATTCCTTCACTTCTGTAATTTGTGTGTGTGTGTGTGTGTGTGTGTGTGTGTGTAGGGTGTGTGTGTGTGTTGAAATGTGTGTGTATATGCTGAAGTAAGGAGGGTTGCCTCTCTGTGTCTGAGTGGGCACTGTGCAAAGGCTCCGTCTGGAGGTGTCTTTTTTTTTTGTTAATTCTTTGAAAACTTGAAAAGCTGCTGTGGAGGGCCTTCCCCTGTTGTCTCTGTTTATTTTCTGTTGTCTACTTTTGTGTAATTTCTGTGGCTTTTGCTTAACGTTGCTTACTGTTACTTTTCTTATTTATGATTGTCAACTTTTGAGACAGCACCATGGATGTTTTAACTGTAGTATTTATTCTACATAAACCACTGAGAGTCTTGTTTGATTGCAGCAGGACAGAAACATGTTTAATAAATAAAGGGGAAAAAAATGTTTTCTGATTACAGAAACAATTTTCTAAATTGTAATTACTGACTGGGACAGAGGGGGGAATATAAATTTATGCTTGGATACAGTTGGCTTTTTCACTGTCCACGTTTGTTTATCCCAATATTGCTACTTCTTAATTACTTACAAGAATTTTTATCTTGTTTTTTTTTCTCTGCTAAAATATTTCTCTTGTTTCTGCACAAAACTCTTGAAGTCACCATTGTCTCTAAACTGAGTTAAACTTACGATATCTGTTCATTACTTATTTCTGATCCTCACAATCCAATAGCTCCAATTTACATTTATATTGTATGTTCTTCTCTTACTGTTAACATATTTTCTTTAGCAATTCATGTAATGTTATATGCTAAACACATAGCTCTATACATTTTAAATAAGAAACAAATTGTACCATATTCAGTGAGACTTATTCTCAAATAAATATGTATAGGAATGTAGTTGCATTAAGATAACACATGTTTAAATTATTCCAATTATCCAAGAAATGCCCTTGCTCTTTTCTGGGTAGAAAATAAATAAATTAATTTAAAAGCCTCTTTTGATGAGGCCAAATGCCCCCAAACTGAACACTTATGGGAAGTGCCCAAGAGGTTAGTAATATAGAGTTCCATTCTTGTTTTTCATTTGGAGACAGTTTGCTACTGAACCTGGGGTAAATATAGTCAATATGATTATTGCTCACTGATTGACATGAGCTTTTAAAGTTTTTTTTAAAAAAGCCATTCATATTGGTAAATGTAACATTATGTTGTGGTAGCAACATCATATCATAGTTTAATTATATGTGATATGAAGAAATATTTCCTTTGAGTCTGTCATGACTTTCAGTTGTTCACTTAATTGGATGATCTCAGATTCCAGTGTAATAAAAGAGAGAAGAAAACTTTCCTTTATTGCCTGTGGCATGCAATAAAATTAAAATCAAATTATCAGTTTAATGGGTTTGTCAGAATACATAAGGCTTTTGCTTTGTTATATCATTCTGAAATTTTATTAGCTTTGAGTGAGAAAGGCAGCACCCACATTATTATTATTATTACTATTGCTTTTCAGTGTGTATCTGACTTAATGGGGACTGCAACTTGTTATCACATGCTTGATTTTAGAAGAATTGATTAAAATAGGCTTTACTATTTTCCTTTTCTTCAGCTGTATTAAACTCCACGTTTTATGATGCACTAGCTAGCTGGCAGGGTACCAAGTTGGAACAGTCTGGACTAGAACTTCCGTAAGTTAGGAATTGGTAATTTATTCATAATTCATTCTGTCTAATTTCTCTGCCTCCTCACTGAGAACTTTGAGAAGAAGAAAAAAATAGTAGATGTTATTGTGAGGGACTATAGCTTTTTGATAGAGCAGACAGAACAATGTCTGATATGTAAAAGATTCCAGATTCAATCTCTGTAGTCTCCAGATAGCGGCTGGTAAATCTCTGCAGTTTACCAATTTTATCAGCAACCCTTGTCTAATGGATTAATGTTCTGACTCCATAAAAGGGAGCAGCCTCCTATGTTGTTTTCTTTCCATAGAGAATTGCGTGTTTAGAAGTGCAGCTGTTTCAATATATTTGTGCACCAATTTATAATCAGTTGAAGGGCAGTTTCCCCATCTGTTGTTTCTTATTTGCTGTTTTAATTTTTAATGCTTTTCCCCCCTCTTTTGTTCAAATTTTCTCTTCTTGGTATTTTTACAGTTCTCTCTTCCATTTCTTTTAACAGATGCTCTTCTGTTTCTGGAACATCTATTTCTCATTTTCTGCATGCCACACGATCATCATTACTACACCCATAGATTTGGTTTCCTCTCTTCCTCTGCTTTGTTGTTTCCGCACCATTTCACCTGATAGCTTCAACTCTGTGATTTAATGTCAATTTTGGTAGAAATTGTGGCAGGTAATTTCAAAAACATGTTTAAATCAATCAACTTCCCAGAATAAAGCTTAGCTCTGTGACCATTATACCCTTGGGCAATGCACTTTCTTCTTTGCATGTATTGTCTTCTTTTTCCTTAGATGAACTGGCTAGGCTCCCTAATGACTTCCAGAGAAAAGGTGCCAAACCACATGAAAGAGAAAAGGTATGGAGGTTCCCTTCTTTCTTCCTGTTGTCTCCTATGAAAGAAGATGATTTGGTGGCAAGGACTGCAATAGGGGAAATACCTTGCTATTTAATTGCACAAGAGCAATGCCTTGTGCAATGAGGGACCTCATTGCAATCTGGCACTACTGCTTTACCTTCCAGTGTCTGCTTCCTTCTGTAACTTATTAGGACACAACCTCATTTTTAAAAAAAGAAACAAAGCCAAAGTATATACTTTCAGGTTGAGTGTAACAAGTATTCCTAAAACTGAGTGTCTTTACTGCAGGGATTAGTACAATATAAAAATAATCCCTGAAGAAAGAATTCCAAAGCTAGAGTTTCTGATGGATTAAAGTTCTGGCAGGAGAAATCTAGCAGGAAGGAAGAAGGAAAAGTGTGGCATTTCCACATTTCCCCCTTTCCACTCCTTGGGCTTTTGTTGTGATGCATTCCCTCTCTTTGAAATGTCTAAAGCAACTCTTGTGCATCAGGAGCTAATTCCAGATACTTTTTGAACTCTAGGATGACTGGAGATCCTGTAGATTCATGGTCCTAACACCCCTAGGAAAAGCTACATTCCTTTCCATTGCTACCTGTCCTCAAATTGACATTCTGATATTGAGGAAGATAGAATAGACTCTTTTGCAGGTTGAGAATATTCAGAATGGGGCATCTCTCTCCCTACAGATGGGTACCTCCTTTTCCATCCTTGATGGGTGAAATAAGATTCTATGGCTCCTGTGATGCCCCTCAAAGTTGTATATGATTGCAGTGTAATTTGCTCCACAGGAGTTCATAACCTGATAAGGTACAAAATTTGGGGAGATGTTTCTGGAAGTATTCAAAATGAGTGCTTATTTTATTATATGAGATTTAATAAAACAACCAGCTTTATTAATCTCCTGATGATTAATAGAATTATTAGGTAGCAATAATAAAAAAGATATACAAAGCCTGCAGAACATTTCTGGAATTCTTTCCAACCCCTTAATTGCAGCTCCACCCTGGGTCATGCAAGAGGAAGAGGGAATGGGCTTAGACTGGAACAGCTGGCAACATTGTGGATGGGTGCCCCACTGCTTATTCTATAGGGATCCATGGGGAAATTTTTTTCTGGGTGGTTTTTCTTTGCGGAGATTTGCCTCTTTTTAAAAATTCCACCTTTCTTTTGCCAGCTTCTCTTGCCACTTCAGATGTATCCTGTTCTGTTTTTGAAGTGTTATTATTAGACAGATGACAGTCATAAGAGTTCTAAACCCCTTGACGTATCTTTTTTTCCCAAATTTTCTGTTAGGCTTGCAATTTAAAACTATGCTCCATTTCTTTCAATTCAGCCTCCCTTGATATATATTCAACATTTATATTGAACAACATAAGGAGAGAGTATATAGTTACGTTTAACTCATTTGCCAACCTAGAATCAGTCCATTTTGCCCTTGTTCATTAGATTATGGGTTCCTGTTTTGTATTAAGATTTTGCAGGAATAAAGGAACCAGTCAAGAAATATGCTGCAGACTAACATTTGATAGAGAGCCACCAACGTCTTGGAATAGATGTTCAGATGCTGTGATGTGTTTATTCCTACCAGGATCAGAATCATGCAAGCAATGCTTTTCCATGTGACTCTATAGAAATGAAAATTGGACTTTGAAGAAGCAGGATAGAAACTGTAATGACATGTTTATGCTTTGTTGGAAAGGATTGCTAAGAATATCAGGAAATAAACACAAATATGCATCATAGAACAAATTAATCCAGGGTTCCCACTCAAGGCACAAATTATCAAAGTTTAGACACATTATCTCCCCTGAGCAATCTGCAACATCGGGAAAGATTAAAAGAAGAATAAAGGGCATGACAACCAGCAAAATTAATTGACTCAGTTACTGTAGTGATGGGTATCTTTATGGAATATCTGAAGGACCGGGCTGGGCTCAGATTGTCCTGGAGAAAATTTATCTGGTCTCCAAGAATCAACACTAACTTAATGGCACATAATCAAACAATCATTCAAAAATAAATAAATAGATAGGAAACACAAAATCCTGTATAAAAATAGTAAAAGCACAAAGAAAATCCAACAACTCACAGAGTTTCCAGATTATGGAGTCCTTCAAAACCATGTATTCCCAAGTGCTGGATCTGATTATTATGCAGGTGTCTGCAGAAAGAAAGGAGAGGCTTACATTCTGAACATCAAACAGTTTTTTTCCCTTTTTGTTTGAAGAGAAACTCTAAACTGAACACTGAAGGTCAAGAATGCTCGTATTTTTAGAGAGTTTTTAAAATAATAATGAATGTAGAAGGAATATATTAAAAATTCTGAGAAATTTGGATATGGGTGTGAAAGGGAACATGTCCACATATTATTTATATGTGTGTGTATGAATGTTTATTGCATTTATTGTATGTGTATACATACACACATACACACACACACATACATATATATATCTATACTTCTATCTGCCATAAATATATATGGGCTATCTGAATTAACCAATTTTCAAGCTCATTCTATTTAAAACTCCAGGATTTATTGTATTCATTTGATATAATCAAAAATACTATTAGCACTGAAAACATTCCCTATGGCCTAAAATAGCCAAAGATATTGGTCTGAGTTTCCTAGGTATATATACCATTTTGAGCAGATCAGAAATTGTCTGACAAAAATGGCTACAAGGTTCACAAAACACATATTTATCAATTAAACTATTCTCTTGCTGTCCTGACACAGAACTTTTTCAAAGAAATGAAGCCACAGACACCACACATTTTTCTCTGTGTCTGCTTTATCAAGTCTACATGATATATATTTTTTAATCTTCAAAATCCAAAGACAATGGCAGGGAAGGGAGAAAGTTTAGCACAGTAACATGCAGATATCACCAAGAAGACAGAGAAACACAGCTGGGTCAACGTGTTCTTTAATATGCCTCTATGCCTTCAGATCACTTTTCTTGCCCTGACTGGCTTTATTAGTGCAACGCTGGAATGATGAGGTAGTAATAGGTAGTAATTGCAGTAATAGAAATAGGAATAGAAATAGGAATATTCTTTTTTGGCCAAGTGTAATTGGACACAATGAATTTGTTTCCGGTGCATAAGCTGTCAGTGTACATACAAACAACAAAGTCGAAAGTCATAAATCATAAGATACAAACATAAATCCTAAGATACAAACATCAAGTGATAAATTATAAGATACTAATAGAAGAAGGTAGTAGGAAAAGTGAGAAGATGAGAAGATGAGAAGTATAATAGCAATACAGCCTTACCACATGGTTAGATATCCTTGGCATAAGACAGTACTGTGGGAATGAGGTATTTAGCAGAGTGATGGCATGGGTTTTTTTTGTTTGTGTCTAGTTGTTTTGGCATGCAATGCCCTGTCTTGTTTATTTCTGTTTACTAAAAATAGCCCTTTGTTTGGCCATGATTGGAAAGAGAGAATTGGAGGCTTTGCTGGAGTAATGAACATTGAGAAAAAAAGGGAAGCATTCCTATTGCTGAGGCAGCCAAGTCAATGGTCTCTTACTTTGACTGCATATTAGGAAGTGTTCTTCAAACTTGGCAACTTGAAGACCTGTGGACTTCAAATCCCAGAATTCCCCAGTCCACATGCCAGAAATCCACATATCCACAAGTTGCCAAGTTTGAAATCACTGGATTGGAGCAAAGGACAATAATGCTTCCTTTGCAAAAATTATGGTTTATATCAGGAATCAGACAAAAATAAACCTTCTAAAATGAAATATAGTATATGAAAAATTAAGCTGGTCATCCAAGTGGTGTCTAGTCTTGGGGAGAATCATGGCACTATTTTGTAGGAAAGAAAGCAAGTCATTCCAATCTTTTGTGCCTTCTAGGCCGTGCCCTTGATAACCCTGATATTGTCACTGGTTCTGCAATGCAAAGTGCAGAAGAGAGAAAAACAATGTGCTCAGTACAGTGATAGAATGGAAGTGCAGTTTCCTAGTGCAGTTGGATTTGCCCTGCCTCGAGGGAGTTTCTAACCATCAGCAGGTGAGTCAATGGAATTATAATTACATGTGTTTAGTCTAAACTGGCATTATGAGAAAAAAACATAAATCCCAACCCACTTGGTCTGAAAGTCCAGAGGTTTGGCTAAGTGTGAATTTCAGGCAGCCCCAATTTATGAGGATGAAAGTAAGCATGTGGTTGAGAAATAGAAGCCTGCGACATCCATAAATATTCCTGGCCACAAGTTCTTCTTACCCTTTAAGGTTAGCAGAGGCAGAAAAAGGATTTTCCCAAGAGAAAAAACTTGGATCACTCTAACTTGTAATATAGGAGATTAATTTCATTCAAAAGCTAAATCAGAACATTTGAATATAAAATAATGATTCTTCAGTGACAATAGAAAAACAATACACACCAAACCCAGATGTTTTCCTCTATCGAATTTTATGGGGCATAGTTAGATCAGAGTGCCCCGACATTACTGTGAATTTTTACATAAAGATCATATCTGTATTTAAATTTCACAGAAAGTTGGATCCCTTGTTGAAAATCCAGAGTTTGGGTATATAATAATAGTAATACATGGCATGTGGACATATGAGAAGAATATGATAAGACTTGCACACAGGCAACTCAACTAGGTTTGATTTGCAGCTGTAAGATAATTCTAAGTCCAAGAGGCTTCAGTATATTCAGCAGATGTACCCTGAATGGAATATGGTAGCTTTAATCTGCATAACATATATATTCTGTAGTTAATATTTAAACTCTGAACACAGTTTTGTGCCATTATACAAGAGATCTTTTACTAGCATTTGCTATTCACTTTATTATTATTATTATTATTATTATTATTATTAATTGTATTTATATGCCGCCCATCTCCCTAGGGACTCTGGGCGGC
>JANHFM010000684.1:192469-204586 GCA_032468115.1 Grayia smithii | reverse complement strand
TCCATCTGCTCATCCAAATCATCAATATTTTGTTTTAAACACTGAAATGCAAACACAATGTCTTCTCTTATCCTATCATTCTCTTTTTTAAAGACCGCCTTGAGCTCATCCATTCCGTTCCAGTTTTTCAAACTTTTGCCCCCATTCATGAGATTGCAGTTTCATTTCATTCTGCAATCTCTTCCCCCACCTTTCATTTTGTTTTTCCAGTTCATCTTGTAATTCTTTTAAAGTAAGTTGAACCTGTGTCGTAGGAACTGTAGATACAGGTATTTGTGATTTATGTTGCAAGGTTGGGGAAGCTGTTGCATTCTTGGGGGGAATAGTAGGTTTGGTTTGCTTATAAGCTATTGTTCTAATTAATTAATTATTTAATTGCCACACCCTTTTCTTTTCTAAGTCCATTAGAGTCCCAAATTCTTAAAAATATCAAAAAAAAAGTCAAAAAAGCAAGGTCTTTAAAATTCCTTCTTTAAAATATGATTACTTATATTTTTCTTTAGTTTTAAAGTCCAGATTTAAAAATAGTCCTTTTAAGTTTCACTTTTAATCTTTAAGTTCAGGCGCCATTTCCCTGTCCACTTCAGCACTTTCTATAAGTTTTTAAAAAATTCCACTTGAGAGTTGAAAAGCATAGTTTTAATACTTGCGATTAGATGAATCCTGTCTTGCTCTGTTTGCTTATTTTTTGATGTTATTTTTTCAGTAGTTCAAGCAACGGTGGTTCAAGCAACGGAATCAGATGCAGACAGCCTCCACGATTCAGAGCTTTTTCCCCAGCTTTCAGGGGGCTCCTCTTTCGATCCCTGGGCTTTCCACAGTCCAGGGACCTGGAGGGGTTCGACTTCCACTGGGGTGCTCACTGTCCTCTCTTGGCCCGAGGGGACAGCTTCTAGTCGGAAAAATCAGCAGATTTTCACTGATTTTCCGACTTTTACGAATTGCGGTGCCGGCAGCCCATAGAAGAGGCTGTCTCCGACGCCAAACCGGAAGTCGGTTTCTACCTCTTCATGTACAGATTTGCCACAATGGGGGACACAGGTGAACCTATGGTGCAACCGTGTTTTCATTTGTAGAAACTCTCATTGTATTTGAAATAGGTAGTGGTCAGATAGAGACCCAACATGGCACATATGTGGTCTGGGCTGAGGTTGGTTCTGTTACCTAATGTGCTGTCTTGTAGCAGACATTTCTTCATTACTGTGTCAGCTTCAGTTGTTGGAATGCAGGTGAGAGGTCACATCATAAGAAACCGTAGTTTCATCTGGATCCAATTTTAGTTTCCAAGCCGTGCTGACAAAGTCCTGTGAATTGCTGATGTGATGAATGGTGTTGCCAATCAAAGGAGCTAATAAGATGGTTAGATGTTTTCAGTGTTGTAGGTGACAAAAGTTGATGCTGCTAACAATTGGTCTGAGTGGATTTCCCCCTCTGGATTTGGGGGAGTCCATATATGCATGAGTGGCTTCCCCCGGGTAAAAGCGAAAGTATTGTGGCTTGTCAGTTGCATTGTCCTTAAACAGCTTTTGCAGGAAGTTGATGACTGTTTTCTTATAAAATATATGGACTGCCCAAAATCTACAAAGAGGGAATACTTTACTTTTCCATTTTTCTCCCCCCACTCCATCCTGTCAGAACCTACTAATCTCAGCTGTCGATAACTGTCCTTCCATCTCCCACAACATCCAATACAACTGGTGAAACTTGTGGGATGGGAAGCGAAATGTCTTGTTTTTCCTCAAAAATCAATTCAGTTGCCTTTTCAAAAGAAAAACCACTTTTGATGATCTGGATAACTGAGAATCTTCAAAGACATTCTATGGCAGAAAAAGACCTAGTGGTCCATCAAATCTGCCTTTTGAACTTAATTTTATTTTTTAAACTTTTTTTGGATGATAGATATGTGTTTATCCCAAGCATGTTTAACTCAGTTACTGATGATTGACCTATTAGAAGTTTGTTCCAATCTTCCACTACTCTTTCTGTGACGTAATGCTTTCTAGCATTACTTTTGAACTTCTCTCCTGTCAGTTTGAGGTGATGCTCCAGTGTTCTTGATGTTTGCTTACCCGTGTTTTCCCGAAAATAAGACCCTGTCTTATATTTTTTTTGAACCCTGAAATAAGCACTTGGTCTTATTGCCCTGCACTCAAAAGCCCAATTGGGCTTATTATCAGGGGATGTCTTATTTTGGGGGAAACAGTGTATTATTGAAAATACTGCCTTCTAGAACCTTAATTTATTTAAAGGTTTTGATCATATTCCTCCCTTTTCCTTCTTTAAGAATATATATTTGCAGGGGTCTTTTGTGGCACTCATTGATTTCATTGCAGCTGGCATCATCATTTATCGGCTACTGAATGTGCCATCTTTGTTTCTTCCAGATTGGCAACTCTTTGTTTGATGAAGAAGGATCAAAAATAGTCAAAGATCTGATGGCCAAAGCTGAGAAGAATGGTGTCCGGATCACTTTGCCTGTTGACTTTATCACTGCGGACAAATTTGATGAGAACGCTAACACTGGGGTAGCTACATTGGCCTCTGGCATCCCTGCAGGCTGGATGGTGAGTGGAAGAAACCATTGCTAGGCAAAGTTTTTCTTCTCTGCACTTTCCGGAGGAAGGGCTGAATGGTCTCATTTGCTCCCTTGGTCTTAGGGATTGGATTGTGGCCCTGAAAGCACTAAGCTCTTTGTCGAAGCTGTGGGCAGAGCCAAGCAAATTGTGTGGAATGGTCCGGTTGGTGTCTTCGAGTGGGAGAAGTTTGCCAAAGGAACCAAAGCCGTGATGGATAAAGTAGTGGAAGTTACCAGCAAAGGCTGCATCACCATTATCGGTACAAATCTTTCTGTTGTTCTTCTGGGTGTCAGTTTTTGATTATTACCTTTTTGATCAATTTGAACAATGTCTTTCACAAAAGGAACAGAGGGCATTGCCCTACATTGGCAAATTCAGTAATATCAATGCTGCCAATCTCTGTTGCCCTTATTTTGTATTGGATTGTACTTTGGATTGTCCAACATATCCAACTGGAAAAGAATGCTTGGAATGGTACATGGAGAGAACCTCTGGCTGGAAGTGGGTTGCTGTGACCCTTCCTTTAAATGGTTTTAACAACAGCAACACATTTTGGTATCAGCCCAGTGTGTGTCCTCAAACAGTCCAAACTATTTTACAGGTGGAGGAGACACTGCTACCTGCTGTGCAAAATGGAATACAGAAGATAAAGTTAGCCACGTTAGTACAGGAGGTGGAGCCAGTCTGGAACTTCTAGAAGGTAATGGGTTTCTTTTTTTTTCTTTTTAAATTACTCCCGATGAGTTAATAGCTTGCTTTAAGCACTGCTCTTGCCACAGACTTTTTTGTTGCTCAGTCACTAAGTCATGTCTGATTCCCGTGACCCCATGACCCATAGCACGACAGACGGCCCTGTGCTCCACTGGCTCTGGAAGTTTGCACAAATTCATGCTCATCGCATCAATAACACTATCTAACCATCTCGGCCTCTGCTGCCCCCTTTACCTTTTGTCTTTCCCAACATCAGGGTCTTTTCCAATGAGTCCTCTTTTCTCATGGTGGCTTCAGCTTTGGCACCTGTCCTTCCAAAGGACAGTCAAGGTTGATTTCCTTTAGGATTGACTGATTTCACCTATTTCCAGCCCTAGGGATTTTCCACCACCACAATTGCCACACTTCTGAAGCATCAGTTCTTTGGTGGTCCAGTTGTCCCAGCCATACATGACTACTGGGAAAACCATAGCTTTGAGTATACAGACCTTTGTCACCAAGGTGAAGTCTCTGCTTTTTAATAGGTTGTTAGGTTTGCCATAGCTTTCCCACAAGGAACAAGCGTCTTGTAATTTCATGGCTGCAGTCACCATCTGCAGTGATCTTGGAGCGCAAGGAAATAAAATCTCATTGTTGAAGGCTAGCTGGTAGGATTTTGAATGTGACCTTGGTAGCGTGTGAAATGAGAACAATTGTTCGGTAGTTGGAACATTCTTTGGCATTGCCCTTCTTTGGGACTGGAACATAAACTGACCTTTTCCAATCCTGTGGCCATTGTTGAGTTTTCCAGATTTGCTGGCATGCTGAATCCAGCACTTTAACAGCATCATATTTTAGGATTTTAAATACCTCAACTGGAATACTGTCATCTCTGCTAGATCTGCTGTTGGTAATGCTTCCTAAGGTCCATTTGATTTCACACTCCAGAATGTTTGGCTCAAGGTCAGCGATTACATCATCATGGTTATCAGGGACTGTATAGTTCTGTGGATTCTTGCCTCCTCTTCTTAATCTCTTCTGTTAGGTTTCTAAAGATGGGCGCCCATCTTTGCATGAAACATTCCCTTGATAGCGCCAATTTTCTTGAAGTCTTTCTCTAATCTTTCCTATTCTGATATTTTCCTCTCTTTCCCTGCATTGTTCAGTTAAGAGAGCCTTCTTATCTCTCCTTGCTTTTCTCTGGAAATGTACATTTGGTTGGATATATCTTTCCCTTTCTCCCTTGTCTTCTGCTTTCTTTCTTTCCTCAGCCATTTGTAAGGCCTCATCAGCCACTTTTGCTTTTTTGCATTTCTTTTTCTTTGGGATGGTTTTAGTTGCTGCCTCCTATACAATGTTTCAAACCTCCATCCATAGTTCTTCAGGCCCTCTGTCTACCAGATTGAATCCTTTAAATATATTAATCCTCTCCTTTGTATATTCATAAGGGATATAATTTAGGTTACACCTGAGCTTGAGCAGCCTCCTGAACTTTCTTCGATTTCAGCCTGAAATTTGCAGTAAGAAGCTCTCATGAGCCACAGTCATCTCCAGGTCTTGTTTGTATTGACTGTAAAGGGCTTCTCCATCTTTAGTTGCAAAGTGCATAATCAGTGTTTTGGTATTGATCATCTGGTGATGTCCATGTGTAGAGTCACCTTTTGGGTTGTTGGAAAAGAATGTTTGCTGTGGTCAGCGTATTCTCTTGACCAAATTCTGTTAGCATTTGCCCTGCTTCATTTTGTATTCCAAACATGCCTGTAATTCCAGTTGCCTCTTGACTTCCTACTTTAGCATTCCAATCTCCTATGATGAAAAGGACATCTTTTTGGGGGTATTAGTTCTACAAGATGTAGAACTAATAGCATCAGTTAATGTCAATCTCTTCAGCATTAGTGGTTGGATTACTGTGATGTTGAATGGTTTGCCTGGGATTTGAAACTGAGACCATTCTTTCATTTTTGTGATTGTACCTCAGTACTGCTACCCCTACTCTTTTATTGACAATGAGGACTATTCCATTTCTTCTAAGGGTTTTTTGCCCACATTAGTAGATACAAGGGCCACCTGAGTTAAATTCACACGTTCCCATCCACTTTAGTTCACTGATTCCCAAGATGTCGAAGTTCAAATCTTGCCATCCTATGTTTGACCACACCCAGCTTACCTTGATTCGTACATCTTACATTCCAGGTCCATATGCAATATATTTCTTTACGGCATCAGACTTTCCTTTCCCCACCAGATACATCCACAGTTGAGCATCCTTTTGGCTTTGGCCCAGCTGCTTCACTCTTTCTGGATCTACTTGTAATAGCCCCCCACTCTTCCCCAGTAGCATATTGGGCGCCTTCTGAGCTGAGGGGCACATCTTCTGGCATCATATCTTTTCCCTTTTGGTACTGTCCATGGGGTTTTCTTGGATACTGGAAAGGGATACTGCCCTTTCCTTCTCCAGTGGGCCACATTTTGTCAGAATTCTACTATCATCTGTCTGTCTTGGGTGGCCCTGCATGGCTTAGCTCATACTTCTTTGAGCTGTGCAAGCCCCTTCGCCATGACAAGGCAGTGATCCATGAAGAGGCTGAAGGCTGCTAGTGCTCCTCTGGTTTAGACAGTTGATAGGAAGAACATAGAGCCACAACAACTTTGTGTAGAAAATATTAAGCTGTTGATTTTCTTATAAGCTTCTTAAAAGTATACAGAACACTGGGCCCATTAATACAGCCCAGTCTAAAACATGTGAGCCTGGATTACCATTCACTATCACTACTGTGAAATTCTACCACTTAGTTGTATATCATCCAAAACTTACATTTTAAAGTGAAAAGAATTTATAACAGAAAGTATCCATGTAGAACCTTAAATGTGAACAGATTTATTATGCAGCGAGTTTTCATTGGTGTAATACATTTGCATCTGATGAATTGTATCCATGAAAATTTATGACAGAATTAAATATAAGACTTTTAAGATGCTACAGGATTCCTAGTTTGTTGGCAAAGACTAATGCTGTCACCTCTTGGGGAAGAAAATTATAGTTGTGTCTTTGTGGGCTGCATTGTTCTGCAAATGATTTTATTTCCTCTAGTAATTAAGCTGTTTCCCAATACATACACATTTTGTCTTTCTGTTGCCTTTACTTACTGTCTGAAAAATAAGCCAAACTAAAGTCTTCTGCAACTATGAGTACCAGAAATGCCCTGCTGGACAGGCTCTTTGTCTCTGTTGCCTAGGAATTAACAATGAGGGGGAAAGAATGTAGAGAGAGCCCATGAAAGTGAAATGTCCTCTTTAGTTTAGACTGTTAGCATTCAAAATGTAGGTTTTCCTCAGTGGTTCTAAATGTTGGTGGTGAAATTTCCTCAGGATATAATGCATGCTTAGTAAAGGTGCACATTAGCTAAACTTCTTAAAATACATTATTAAAGATTATGAGAATTAGGGTGTAACTTTTTAGAATAGAAAATAGATTTCTCTCCGTTTCTGTTATTTTAAAGTACATTTGGTGCAGCATGTAATTTGCTCAATCTGGGTTAAAATTTCTGATTAATATCTTACCTGGTGCTCTTGATGAACTGCTACTTCAGGGACAGACGGTCTTTTCCTTGTTGAAAGCCACCTTCTCTGTGCGTTGCTAGACCATACATACTAGACAGTGGGCAAAACCAAAAATAGATGACCATTGAAATGAATACGTGGGCTGCCTCTGCGCTGCTCATACTTACCGGTAGTTCTCCATGCAGGCGTTATCAATTGGAGTGGCTAATTCAGATTCTTGAGTTAATGTGTCTTCTAATCCTGGGTAATATAACACATATGAAAACCTAGCATTGAAATTTACTTTTGATTGTCTTAGTTGTACAGAAATCCCTGAAATTTTCTGTAATGGCTCCTATTCCTTCAGCGCTCTAAACACTTCAGCAGGAGAAAGCAAAGACCTCTGGGAGGTGAGGGGTGGAGGGAGGACCTCTGACTGAGATGATGAAATGAACTGTGCTGAAGTTAGTTATTCATGCTTGTGTCTTTTCAACCATGTGCAGGTAAAGTTCTTCCAGGTGTCGATGCTCTGAGCAGCGTGTAATGCGTAGGATATGGGATAAATGAACACCACTTCTCTGACTGTTCTTCTGCGCCAGCATTTAAAGTAGATACTGCACCACCTTCATAACTGTAAAAGCAGAAGAGCACAGGGTGTACACTGGAAACAAGCGGAATCAGGCTCTGTTCTGCAAAGACGACGGTTTATGTAATGCTGATTTGTCTCTTGCTATCTCATCTGAACTACTGTATTGCTAAAACAGCTTCTGTTATGTTCACAGTGTACATACTCATATTTTAGCCTTTTAAAATAGGCAGAGTTCCCTGATGTCAGATTTTCAAAACCATCAGTTTGCTTCCGTGGTACTTTAGCTGCTTCACACAATTCACAGGCAAGCAAAGAACATACATTTCAGGATATGAATGTAAGCTTTCAAATAAATGTTTACGTGTGAGTAGAAATATTTCCTTTTGTGTATTTTTCTAAATTTCGCTACATAGTACAAAGTTTATACAATTAGAACATCTCCCATGGGTGATCAAGATAGTCAGCATGTCTAGGAAAAACTTTTTAAAAAAGAGTTGAATCATCTCCAATTACTGAGGGACTGTAGCGGTGGTAAAATCCAATTTTTTTTACTACTGGTTCTGTGGGCATGACTTGGTGGGCATGGTGTGGCTTGCTGGGCATGGCAGAGGAAAGACAGTGCAAAATCCCCATTCCCTGCCCACTCCTGGGTGTAGGATATTGCAAAATCTCCATTCCCATCCCACTCTGGATCCAGCCAGAGGTGGTATTTGCTGGTTCTCCAGCAAACTGGAGAACTGTTCAAAATTTCCGCTACTGGTTCTCCAGAACCTGACAGAACCTGCTGGATTTCACCCCTGGACTGTAGCAATATTCAGATTATTCTCTTTGCTTTTCTCGGATGATTGCAGTTTTAAGTATTGACATTACAGTTTGAGATGTCAAGAAAGTACGTATGTCTGGACATAATTTTTTAATTTCTCTTTTTTGGATGGTGGGACAATCTTCATGGGAAATATGTGCAAGTTATATACGTTGTCTCCCAAGTCTACTGATGACTACCACCGTTATTTTAAATATGAACTACAGTTGCTTTATTTTCTTCACAGCAGATAAATTGTTGTGAAATCTAAAATGTCCAGTCAGAAGCGTTTTAGCAACATCTGGTTTTATTTCTTACACAATGGGTAAAATTGCTTCAGTAATTCAGTGTTCCCACAGAAGTAAGTTTTTCTGTAAATTGGAGTTTTTTAAATAACCTTTATTCAATTTCATACCTTATTTGGAAGGTGAATAAAACTCCCAACTATCCATTTCAAAAATATGGGAGTAGAATTGCCCTTTTAAATTATGGAACTTAAGTGACTGAAAATAGGTTTCCTATTAAGTATACATTGGCCAAAAGAAAAATGATTATCTCTGGAGGAAATAGTTGGGGTGCTGAGACAGTTTGGGATCTTGGCATGTGAAAGCTTTGTGGGAGTAGGAAAGGACTTGTATTACAAAGTTGTTAGTCAAAAGTGGCCAAATACGTCCAGTGGGAGCCACTCCTGTCTATCAGGCCCTTTCAGAAAGAAAAGCAAAACACTCTGAATTTTCAGTTCAATAGATGAGAAAGATCCCGGTGGTAGCTGGAAAAAGTGGCTTCACTTCTATTAAGCATTTTTACTGCGATATTTTACAACTGGCACGAATGGTTCCCGTCACACCGCGCCTTTGTAAAATAATAGTATTTAAATCTGTCTCTGCAAACCTTTGCACGTTGGTTCAAACAAGTCCTGAAGTAAATGAAAAATAACTTGGAATACGGTCAATTTTTTTAAAAATCCCGATTAATAGCCCTGCTGGAATAGTGTTAAAAACCCCCCGAGGAGCCTTCATCCTAGAGAAGGCCAGGGAAGAAAAACGCCTTCAGGCCCGCAGAGCCGCCGGGGGCTGAAGTTTGCCAAAGCGCCTGGCTGAATCGGGGGCACCTTGCGCGGCCCCCCAACTCCCGCCCGGACTTGTAGCGTCGGCCGTCCCAGGAGGGGCCCTGGGGGAATAGCGGGAAACTCCATTTCCCGAAGGCCTTTGCGGCACACCTGGCCTTGCAAGGCATGTCGGGAAGCCTCATTGAAAGCGGGGCGGAGGCGGCCGGTGGTGGACGCCCCTCCGCGTCTCTTCCGGGGAAGCGGCGCCGGAGCCCAGGAGGAGCCGAGCGGGAGCCGCGCGGTAAGAAGGCCCGGGAGGGGCGGGGCGGGGCCCGGCGGGGCTGTGCAGCTGCGGAAGGCCGCCTGGCTTGCTCCCCGCGGGAGATGCCGGGGCGGGTCTGCTGGCGGAGCGCAGCGGGAGGAGCGGGCCGCGGAAAGGAAAGGCCCCGCGCGCAGCCCCGGCCTCTCCGCACCTGCCAGGTGAGGCGGGGAAGGGCGCCTTGCCTTCTGGGCCAAGCCGAGCCGAGCCCCCCGGGGCATCCGGAGAAGGTCATCCCGTGCCTGGCAGCGAAGGGGCAGAAGGCCGGGGCAAGCGGGGCAGGGCTGACCGGGCTGAGGCTGCCAGCTTCTCTGCTCTGCCTTTCCTGGGATGAGAAGTCTCCCTCCCTCCCAGCTTCCTCTGCCCCGCTTGGGTTCTTTTTCTCCTTATGCAACACCCCAGCAACTTATAGCCAGGAGAAATGGGAATGATAAGAGAGAAGGGTAAAAACAGTTCAATCACTACCAAGGGGTACCAATAGGGGTGAATGGGATGTAGCAAAATGCTGGGAGAGTGCGTGGGAAAATGCTGAAATGATTCTTATAGGCAAGAAAGGGGCCCAGGGTGATTTAAGGAACTATGGCCCAATAGCCTCCTCTCAGTCATCTACAGGGTTTCCACCAAGATAATGGGCAAAGAATATAGAGAACATTAAATGATGCACAGCCAAAGGAGCAGGCAGGGTTCAGAAGTGGCTACAGCACAATGGGTCACATTCAGGTTGTTCAGCAACTCACTGAAAGGCACAACACCACCAGGCCTCTGTGTGTGGCTTTCACTGATCACGAAAAGGCATCTGACTCCGTATTCCAGCAAGCAGTAATTAAGGCATTGCTCAACCAAGGCATTGACATGGCTTACATAAACTTACTACAATCAATATATGAAAAAACAATGGTGACAATTTGCCTTAATAATCTTAAAGTGGAAATTGATATAGAACGAGGTGTACGACAAGGTGATACAATATCACCTCTCCTTTTCTCGGCCTGCCTTGAAGAAGTATTTCACAAACTAGATTGGGCAAAAGATGGAATAAAAATCAGTGGCGCCTATTTCGGTCGCTTAAGATTTGCAGATGATGATATTCTCTTCTCACAAGACTCAGAAGAGCTACAAAGATGAGCTGCACAAAGCAGGAGAACCATTCAGCTTAAAAGTAAACCTGAAAAAGAAAGAAAATAATTAATGTCTGGAGAAGAACTAGATGTAGCAGACTACTACATATACCTTGGCCAATGGATCTCAATGGAAGGCGATACAATAAAGGAAACTGAACGGTGTGTTGAATGTGGTTGGCAGGCATTTGGCAAGCTAAGCCTAATTTTCAAGGACAACCTCCCCCTGTGCCTGAAGAGAGAAGCTTCCGATCACTGTGTGCTACCTGCTCTAACGCATGCCAGTGAAACATGGACACTAACCTCACAATCCATACAAAAGCTACGGGTGGTGCAAAGAGCCAAGGAAAGAGACATGCTTGGCATTACAAGACAGGATAGAAAGACCTGCACAGGGATTAGAGAACAAACGGAAGTATACGATGCCATCAAGAGAGTCAAAGAATGGAAATGGAAATGGGCTGGTCACATAGCAAGAAGAACTGATGGCAGGTGGACCAAGGCGGTCATAGAATGGATCCCACTGGATCAAAAGCGTCCACGAAAGAGACCTAAAGCAAGATGGATGGATAACACCAGCAGGCATTGTGGGCCCAATTGGCAAAAGAAAATTCAGGACTGTCTTAGTTGGAAACATGCGGAAGAGGCCTGCATCCTGCAGTGAATAGACAATGGTTAGAATGATAATGATGATAATGACTGGGAGCACGCAGACCAAATGCACCTCCTTGGGGAAAGTTTTCCCTATCCGAGGGGCCAAATGGGAAAAGACCCTCTCCAGGGTGCTAAATAGGGAAACTTCCAGCAAATCTAAGGAGCTTCTCTTGATGTCTGTGAACCTAAATAATTGGACTGGTTTATAGTTCATAGGAGAACTGATTCCTCAGATATTTTTCCTAACCTCTCTTCTCTCTCCACCCCCACCCCAATAATTATGAATACTTAAAAAGTAATCTCTTCTCTCTGGACTTTCTTATGAAAGGTTGAGATCCATAAAACACATTACATCTATGTACTACTAAAATTCTCTTTCCTGTAACTTTTAACGGAGTGAAACAGTTGGACTTCTCTTTGGTTGATGAGGTGAACTCAACGACCTCCACTCCTCTCCCTCCAGGGCCATCTCTCTGGCCCTTGGCACTGGCTTTGTTGGCTTCTTGGCAGGCCCTGCAGCTACTTTTTGGACTGGATGCATGGCTTGGCAGTCAGCAGCTTGGTTCCCTTCCTTCCCACACTTGAAGCAGCCAGTGGAACATCTGTGTGGGCTTTGCTAAAGTTACAGACTTTTCCCCTTCATCCCCCCCCCCCCGACCAGTTCATCTTCGACCAATGATGTGCCACCTAGGTGTTTTGGGAACCACTCAGAAGTTTGGTGCAATTCGTATTCCATTCCTGAGCTTCATTGGCCTTGAAGACTGTTTCTCGCACCTCTGTC
>JANHFM010000684.1:166543-182459 GCA_032468115.1 Grayia smithii | reverse complement strand
TAATCTTCGTAACTGAGAATAAACCCGGATTCACCTCTAAACCTGTGTCCGCGTATTCTTCGAACGAGAAGCAGACAGAAAATCAGCGTCAGCTCTTCTCTGCCTTTCTTCGGCGTTCTCAACTCCAGACGATGGCCGAAGAACAGACAGCCGGCCCCGAAACGGTACTGCTTGAGGAGGAGGGGGCAGCAGGGGGATCGTCAGAGACTGTCGTTCCGGTGGTCGGTGAAAATGAGGTGCGGCCGAAAGGAGTCTCAACTGCAGACAACATCACCGTGCGTCCAAAGGAGCTAAGAAGACCGGGGGGAGTTGTCCGTAAAGAGATATGGCCAGCAGAGGGGCTCCCTAAAGCACCGACAGGTTGGTGGTGGCAGAGCCCGGCACTGAGGGAGCAGAGACGCCCACACCCCTCCATTCCTATGGCCGAGTCCACCAGGAAATGGAGAGAACGGCGTTGGGAAGATGATGACGGATTGGAAGGTAGTCATTTAAGAAGTCCAGGGAGCGCCACCTTGGATATAATACAGGAGAAATTAGGGGATATAGGTTTCCGTGAAACCGATCCGGGATGGCTAATCGAGGAAGAGGGATATGGTGACCGCTGGAGGCCTCGGAGACAGGTACGAGCCGACCCTAAGTCGAGACAGGATCAGAGTGGTTCAAAGGAGGATGAGTGGGAGAGAGGAGGATATCCAGGTCAGGAGTGGCGAACCCCAGTGGGAGGAGCTGGGCCATATCCTCCTCATGTGCCACCAGTCTATGGCATGGCTCAACCACCATGGCAAGGACAACCGACATATTGGGGTCCGCCCCCGTTGACAGCCACATTCGATGGTGAGTCGGATAGAGTATCGCTATTCATAACTCAAGTTATAAGTCATCTAGACCGCTTTAGCCATCTGTATGCATCACAATGGGACATGGTGGTGGCTATTACTGGCTCCATGAAGGGAGAGGCGGCTGAGTGGGTAGCCGACCTCCATAGTACCCATGCTCGTGAGTTGACCCATGCAAGATTTTTTTTGGATGCTTTACGAGCAAGATTTGAGGACGAATCCCGTTTCAAGCAAGCGGAAGGGGAAATCCTGTCTTTAAAACAGAGGGGAAGGCCTGCTAGAGAATACATCCATGACTTTCGGAAACTCGTAAGTCGTCTACGGTCCTGGCCGGAAAGGTTAATTATACACCAATTTAGGTCTGGGCTGGATAGGGATATTAAACAGGCCTGTATGGTTCGTGGCATCCCCTTGCAGTTGACAGAGTGGTACAAAGCCGCTATAGAGTTAGACCATGGACTTAGGGAATTTAGACCCAGGGGGGAGGGGCCTGTTCTGCCAACTCGGAGACAGTTTCCACCTGTGTCTCCTCGACCTCCCGTTCCCCTTGCCATCCCGCTACCTTTGACAAAGAACACTCCGGGCCGCAAGACGTCCTTCCGATGCTTTCGGTGTGATCAGGAGGGGCACAGGGCTTCAGAGTGCCCGTTCCCTCCGGTGCCAGCCGGGACTTTACCAACTCCTACTCCGAAGGAATCGGCTCGGGTGCGATCGACGTTGGAGCAACAACGTATATCACCACGATCTATGAGCCATCCACGGGTAGAGGGACGAAGGAGGCAGGAGGTGGAGGCCCCTCGGGAGTGTGTGGAGGTCTATGATGATAATGTGGAGGACGTTGCAGACGATCCACTGGTGAGTATCCCTGTGATCCCTTTTACCATCGGAGTCAAGGTTACCAACCGCAGAACGAATAAAACGATAGCAGTTAGGGCATTATTGGATTCCGGGTGTACACGCTGTTTGATCAAACAGTCATTAGTAACAGATTTGGGACTGGAAGTACGACCTCTCAGGATACCTATTTGCTTTCCGAAGAAGCCAAAGTCCAGTCTCAGTATTTCCGGGGTCAGCCACACGCCAGCGTTGGAGCGGCGTTTTATGTAACCGGTGTCTCCAACCAGAAGATGAGGACCGAAGGGCGCCCCACCGTCCAGCGGCTGAGCCCAGGGAAGGTCCACCAGGATGAAGGACTGAGGGACCTCAAGCAGGGACACGTCCGCTCCCTGAGTGAGCGGCTGATGCAGCTGTCTCTGGCCACCAGTGGTGTGAAGGCCCACGCCCCCGTCACCAGCGCCCCACTGTCCCCTCTCTCCTCCCAGCAGACCAATGACTTCTACAAGACGTCTGGGGCAGGCCCTCCGCAGCCTGGAGTGAAAGGCTTGGAGCACAGGGGGCCTCCTCCCGAATACCCATACAAGAACATCTCCAGCCCATCCATGGGCTGTAAGCCACTGGATCCTGGGCATTTTTATAGTGACCACCGCCTGTCCCAGCAAGGACGCTCGGATGGGCCCACCATGAGGTACCAGCATCCCCCTGAATACGGCTCATTCCGGTAAGCAGTTCAGCCTCCTTGGGGTTCTAAGCACCGAGGTTCAGGGAGCTGCCGCTTGGGTGCCATTTTGTCCTTTCTGTTGTCCGGTGTTCTTGAGTGGCCCTTGTCAAAGGTGGTGGGATTTGGCCTTCTCACAGTTGGGTACCAGGATGGCAGTGTTGGATCTGGGGATCGGAGGCTCTTCTTCTCTCAAATGGGGGGAGGGCTTTGGTTGCATGTCAGTGGCACTGTACCATTTTTCACCTTTTCCCTGACCCTCAATGGAAAATATGGCCCTGTCTGAAACTCAGCCACAAAGGGCTCATTTGGAGCCGGCTCTGAAAGCAGGGACATTAGGGATTCAGGAGAGGCAAAGCTTCACCACATCTTCCCTCAGAGACCATAAGTTTGTTTAAGAAAAATACTGGAGTGCCAACATCCTGCTTGAAATAAACTCGGGGAACAGCAGTGGGTCTTCCTCAGAATGTCCGAGGTGAGTTGTGGAAGGTGTGTTGCTCTGATTTATTTTCCTGTTCCAGAGGGTGAAACGTCAAGCTAATTCGGCCTTTTGCCCTGAACAATTTGATGATCCAGCAAGGAGTGGCTGCGTTTCCTTCACTTGACAGGAAATGTACGTCAGTCGCACCAAATGCCAAAGGTTTTGGTTTTGGAGGAATGCTTTGTTTTATTTTTTTAATCCCCTGGCAAGAAAATTGTGTGAATTAGCAGTTGAGCCACGGCCCGTTCAGTGCTTGGCCAAATGGTGCCCCGATATTTGGGAACGGCTGCTTTGCTCCTCCGCATCAGTGCCCAGCTGGTGCTTAGATGCTCGGTTTGTATGCATGGAAGGTCATGAAAATGGTCTTTGATCTCCCTGAGTAACTATGGAAGAATGCCAGAAGAGGCAGGTTACGGTGCCTTGTCAAAGGTTTTGGCAGATGTCTTCAGAAGAAGACTTTGCAAGCAATTGGGAACATCTGGCCAGGTGAACAACAGAGCTGTCATTCTCAAAGTTTCCACCCAGAACCACATTTTATTCTCTGGGCCTTTTTCAGTGGACTGTATTGTGTTGGGCTCAGCAGTCAAACCTTTTGCCTGTTGCAGTTTGAAACAGCCCAGTAAGCAAAGTTTACAAAAGTCAAGGGATGGATGGATGGACCTGAGCAGAGTAAAGGTAGTAGCACATCAAGATCAGGTGAAATGTTGATACCACTTTATAATGCTTTGGTAAGGTCACACTTGGAATATTGCATCCATTTTTTATCGTGATACAAAAAAGATGTTGAGACTCTGGAAAGAATGCAGAGAAGAACAACAAAGATGATTAGGGGGCTGGAGGGTAAAACATAGGAAGAACGAGTGCAGGAACTGGGAATGTCTAGTTTAATGAAAAGAAGGACTAGGAGTGATATGATAGCAGTCTTCCAATATTTGAGGGGCTGCCACAAAGAAGAGGGAGTCAAGCTCTTCTCCAAAGCACCTTAAGGCAGGACAAGAAGCAACCGATGGAAACTAATCAAGGAGAGAACCAACCTAGAACTAAGGGGAAATTTTTTGACAGAACAATTAATCAGTGGAATGACTTGCCACCAGAAATTGTGGGTGCTCCATCACTGGAGGTTTCTAATGGTTGATTAGACAACCATTTGTCTGAAAGGTTTGCTGCTTTAGCAGGGGGTTGGACTAGAAGGCCCTCAATGTCCCTTCCAATTCTGTTAATCATAATAAAACCTAATCTTACTTATAACTTTAAATTTTCACCTTTCAAAATATTTTTCCAGAATAGAATAGAATAGAATAGAATAGAATAGAATAGAATAGAATAGAATAGAATAGAATAGAATTCTTTATTGGCCAAGTGTGATTGGACACACAAGGGATTTGTCTTGGTACAGACTCTCTCCGTGTACATAAAAGAAAAGATACAGAAGAATAGTTTAATAATTGTTAATATTATAAAAATTTTGCAAAAAAAATATAATTGTAAGTATGTTTACAATATTTGCAGTTACAAAACACTAAACAGATCTAACAATATTAAACATTGAAAATACAAAAGTTTTCATTTTTATTAAAAAGAGTTCAGTCAAAGCTCCACGAAAACTTGTTTCCAAGAAGGCAAAGGATAATCATGAACCTGCCCTTACTCTTACAAGGCCTGACAGGCAGCTTTGGTAAGGTAACTTCCAATAAAACAGGTTTATTGACTAGCTGTGGTGAATGTTGAAGCTGCAATAGAAATATTTGGTGTTTAGGCACAAAAAAATGGTAATTTTGGACTAGGAAAATGAATTAAAATAGTCTTGATTCATGTTAAGTGTATTCATTCAAGAAAAACTCAAGGTCATCCAACTTCAGATAAATTAATGAAATCATATAGACTTGAAGAAGGTGCTTTTTCAGGAGGCATCTGGACTTTCTTGTGTGTTCTTTTGAAGACATTTCACTTCTCATACAAGAAGCTTCTTCAGCTCTTAACAGGATAGTGGGGAATGGAAGGATTTATATTCCTTGCAGACAGCCGGTCATTTGCATCCTTTTAGAGGGTTGTTGAAGCACTTGGAGGTTTCTCTGTGTCCTCAGGGTCACCTGAGTGGTGCAAATGGTTCCTGAGAAAGCACCTTTGGGGCAACCATGACCTGAATGACTGAGTCTCTACAGACTTTTATTGACATGATAGCTTAACTGTGGTCCAATTTCTGTCATGTCAGAAATTATAGTTTAGCTGGCTTTAGAGGTAGTTTGAGGGCTGGAGCCCAGGCGCTGGGGCCCCACCTGCTGCTGCAACTGCAGACTGGTCTCCTTGCCAGGAAGGGGGTTAGCAAAGCACTCAGTCACCTCCGTCACTTTCAGCTGAAACCGAAGGTGCTTAAAATGTCCTCCTTGAAGACCCAGCTCAGACAAGGGTCTCTGGAAAGCCTCAGCCATCCAGGTCATAGTTGGCTCAAAAGGGCTTTTTCAAAAGGGCACCTGCACTGGGTCTTTTTTTCCTTCTTTTCCTTGAGGAGGAAGAAGAAAAAGAGATTTCGCTTCTCATCCAAGAAGCTTCATCAGTTGTGATGGTGGCGGGATGGAAGGATACAGTAGGTACCAGGTACCTGAAAATGCACCTTTGAGGTAGCTCGGATGAGCTGATGACCACAACCACAATTGTCACGGTGGGACCAGGCGATGAATCAATAAGTGATCCAACTTATCCAAAATTGAGACTTGTTGTGTTTTAATACCAAGCTCCGAGGTCTTCAAACATGGCAGCTTTAAGACTTGTGGACCTCAACTCCCAGAATTCCTCAGCCAACTATGCTGGTCCACAAGTCTTAAAGCTGCCAAGTTTGAAGACCTCTGAGCTAGCTTATTGTTCTAGCCAAAATGGCTGCTTCATTGGGATTGCATTATCAATTTTTCCAGTTCTTTCTTTCTTTCTACAGCTCTTACTGATCCTTTGCTAGCTACCACAGCTCAGATTCATAGAACAGCCACCCTTGAGGCAAAATGGTTGTTCAGATTTCTAGTGCATCTTGGTGTACGCGAGAGTCTGCATTTGCAGAGTTTGGGAAGTATTAGATGACAATTGTTTTTGCAGCTGCAGAAGCATTAGAAGCCTTGGAAAGGGCTCTGCTGCTTCCCGCCTCACTTTTGCTACAAAATGGATCTCTCAGTTCAAAATAGTTGTTGCCCTCTTTGGGGGCCATGAAATTTCAAACTCCATTTCCCAGCAACCCCAACTACGTGGCTGATGGAGGCGGGGAGAGCTTTGCGCTTTCTGAGCCAGATCTGGAAGTACCCAGATTCTCCATGCTTGAATGAACTAAGGGAGGCAAACCTGCAAGTCCATTCAGTTCAGTGGGCTACCACAAAGCCTACATGAGCAGCAGACAGCAACAAGGAGCTCTGGAGTAACCAAATTCTAAGGTTTTGACATAACCTAAGAAGGAGACACCTGACTTCTGCAGACAAAGGTGTGACAACACGGTCAGCTATCCAGCCAGTTGGAGGAAGAACAGGGAGCCCTTCAGACACCAGCCAGATCTCAGACGAGGCAGAACTTCCGTGGTTTTGAATTGCACCTATAAACAATCCATGGATGTCAATGAAGCCTCCTGATATTTAGGTGAAGTCTGCTCAGACTTATCATCAACTTGGCTATGATTCTCTGACCCTGTTGAGATTGTTCAGACAAAATTGGAAACTGTCTTGTATGTAAGTCTGGCGCTTCATCACATCTCTTCTATGCAACTAAGTTGTTCATAATATCACTGAAGCCGGAAGATCCTGTGTGAAGCTGTAGGTAGTCCCTTCAGGATCCAAAGCTGGGACTAGCACCCTCCATTCCCAATAGGGAGCATCATTTAGCATCATGAGCTCTGCTGCTTCAGAAAGCTCTAAGGAGAACTGGAGCCCAGAGCTCAAAGGCTGATGGGACAGAAGTCTATAAAGCGTCTGGGGGAGGGGAGGGGACCAAGTTAGGGAAGCTGCAGGTACAAATGTGGTGTCCTTTTTAAATGAAGTATCGGTTGTCCTTGACAGGCAAAACCCGGAGCTCCAACTGCCATTCCAGCAACGACCTCCCCACCACCACAGCCCAACCTCTTCACTGACCTCTTTGGGGTCCCTGACACTGTTGCAGTCACTGCCCCCTTCCAGGCTGTCACCGTCTCAACATCAGCCACCTCTGACCCCTAGCCAAGGAGACCCTTTCTCTCTGCCCCGGACGCAGCCGCTCTTTTTGCCCAACCAGATTCACCAGGGTGACCTGTACCGATTCTGCCAACCTCTTACTGGACAGCAGCAAGCGGACTCTTACTCGGCCCTGCCCAGGCCCACCCCGGCCCCTTCTCCTTATCAACAAATGCCGGTGGACCCCTACGTCATTGTCTCCAGGGCCCAGCAAATGGTGGAGATCCTCTCTGAGGAGAACAAGTCTCTGCGGCAAGAGCTGGACGGATGCTATGAGAAAGTGGCAAGGTTGCAAAAGGTAGGAAAAAGCTGTTTGTCTTCCCTCTCCTTCTCTTTTGACGATCGCAAGGATGGTACATTGGAGAAGGCAGCACTGCTGCAAATCAACCCTCTGTACAGCATCCCCCATCTTCATGTCCTGATTTAATCTGCACACAGGTAGTCCTCAACTTACGACAGTTCATTTAGTGACAGTTCGAAGTTATGACTGTTTTTCATATTACCGACCATTGCAGCATCCCCATGGTCATGTGATCAAAATTGATGCTTGGCAACTATTTCGTATTTATGACAGTTGCCATGTTCTAGGGTCATGGAATCCCCTTTTGAGACCTTCTGATGAGCAACGTCAAGGGGGAGGCTAGATTCATTTAACAACCATGTTAACTAATTTAATAACTGCGGCAAGAAAGGTTGTAAAAGTATCCAGATTGTTGGGGGCAATAAATTGACTTTGTAAAAATGCCGCTTGGGGAGGGAGGGGAGCCCTAATAAGCAGGCATATACAAGGCATGAAGGCTATGGCTAAGCACATTGGTTTGTGCTTACGAAATTGTAAGCTGCCTTGAGTCTCCGGAGAAGGGCGGAATATAAATTGAAATTAAAAAAAAAAAAAACCGGGGCAAAATTCACTGAACAGCTGTCTCATTCAGCCGCATAAATTTTGGGCTCAATTGTGGGCGTAACCTGAGGACTACCTGTACTGTGTCTAATTTTAGGCCAGTTTGATAGCGGCACCTTGAGAGAAGCCAAGGCCTTGGTGTGCAGAAACCCTGGAGCCGAGGCCTTGGCACTTCCAGGAAGGCTGAGGAGAGGCCCCTGGCTACTTGGGGTTTTCCCAACCCTCCCTTAACTTTTGACTCCCCTCATTTGAACCAGGCTGTTAGCAAATGTTCTCTGGGAATCACGGGAGATGAAAATGGGGCCCAGGTTGAGGGGAAACGACATCAGCCCATTCAGAGATAATGAGTCTCTAGTTTGGGGCAAGGGCTAAGCTCATATATTATGCCAAGCCATAATGCAGTTTGTCTGGTTCTTACTTAGCATGGGTTGTCAGCCCAGTCATTGTGCTTGTTCAACATGTTTGAAGTGAATAATATCTTAGCGCAAAGCATAAACTTCCTATGTTCAAACCCTGCAAATCAAGATTTTTTCAAGGTGTTGAAATGTCTCTAAGGTTGGTTCACAATTCCTTGGAAGATTGCAAGGGAGACGCATTCCAGGGTGTGTTGATGCACGTCGGGCGACTTGTACGCTGAGTCCCTCTGGCAGTGTCCCATCTGGCTCCTGGCTGGCTACCCCTGCAGACATCCTAGAGTCTGGCTGCCCACATCAGGACCAACCTGGCATTGGGTGCCGGATGAAGCTGCCAGGCTTAAGGGCTTCCTCTTTGCACCGCCTAAACCATCCAGCAGCCCTTCTCGGAGTTTTGCACACAGCTAATGGGATTCAGAGATCAATTTTGGAACACCCTGCTGAAACATTTTGTGTGTTTTGTTCTCGTTTAATTATTTGTTATAGCTAGAAACAGAAATCCAACAAGTTTCAGAGGCCTATAAAAACCTGGAGAAGTCTTCTTCCAAGCGGGAGTCTCTGGAAAAGACCATGAGAAACAAGCTGGAATGTGAAATCCGGAGACTTCATGATTTTAATCGTGATCTCAGAGGTAAAAGAAACTTTTAAAGTTCTTCTTATTGCTGCTGAGTGATTTAAGATCAGGGATATAATTCTGTGGTTCCTAAAAGAAAAACCCAGAAAAGACTATGCACCTCACTTTTTCTTCCGCTGTAAAATCCTATATATGTTCACATTGTGAACATCCAGTGTCATAATTTCGGTTGGGGGGAAAATAGGATAGTAATCATCTTTTTTTTTTTAAAGTACTGCATTACTATCACTTATAGATATTCTGCTCTGCAAAGGGTCAAGACAACCTACCTAAATTTAACAAGGAAAGGGGCAGTATGAACATTTAGAAAAGAGAGTTCCCTCAAGCTCCCTCTCCTCATGGCTGGAAACGTGAAAGGACCTCCAAGACAGACTCGAAGCTATGAGCAAGCTACTCACATGGGCTGATGTGGGCTTTCAGCTATCATGATCCCAAACCATTTAGGCCTTTATAAGTAAGTCCCAAAGCTCCGTATAAAAAGCTGAAAACAAATCAGCCTGGTCGATGAAAGTCATGTAGAACAACAACTGAACTGGGATGCTGCGTTTTGTACTGGTTTTAATTCCTAAATCCTGTCCGTTTGTGGGCCACCCATTAATTTAGAGAGGTGCTTAAAACCTGTGGCTAGTTCCGTCTTCTCCAGCCAGAGCTGCCAGAGCCCTCCAGAGTAGGCCCTATTTCCAGAACCACCTCCAAGCTGCAAAGAAAAATGATACCAAGGAAAATTAACTTGGTTCTATCCAGATCTGGGTTGTGCCCTCCATTCTGACGGAGTTTTCCCAGGGATCAACATTACCCATCCCTTGTCTGGACTGAGCATGTCAGCCAGGGTATCCAGACTCCGTCCAAACTCCAGGGAAGGCCCCTGAGCGCCTTCACATGGATGTCCAGGGGATCCAGTGATCATCCACCAGCACTGCTTCCTGAGTGTGCTTGACCAAATCCTATACTGGCTGAGTCCCCAGAACAAGAAATGCAGCAGAACAACAGCGCTTTCTGCTGGACTTGGATCTGTAAAGGCAGCTGGCCCCATTTCTTGATGCAACGCTGCATAAGAAGAGGTGGGCTTTTCTTCACCTGAGGTGAATGGCAGGAGTGCTTCCATCCTTACCTGTTTGCAATTTGTTTCTTTCTGGCAGCTGAACCCGACCACCAGGTGGAATCAACAACAAACTGTAGCATTAATGTGACCACAGGGGAAAATTAATCAGTTGGAGAAATAGATTTTAATTCCTTAAATTTTAAATTTAATGTGTTTATTTTAAATAGAAATGAGATCAAATTGATATTTTATGCTGGCTCCTACGCATTTGTGTGAGTACATTACTAATAAACTATCTGAAAAGGTGAAATCATGGCAACTGGACCAAAGCTTATTAAAACTGAGAAATTCCGTTACTCATCCAAGTAACTTCTTCAGTCAAAATGAACAATTGTGTAGGCGGAGAATCAGATAGTCATTGGAAAGAACCAACTTTTGCCATAAAGATTGCAGGAGGTTTCTCCCCAAAATGAAAAGCAACATATAAATGGAAATTCAATCATCCAGACCAAAAGTATTTTTAAAAAATTAAATCAAGCACCAAAGTTTATTAAAAGTGAAATGTTTCATTACTCATCCAAGTAACTTCTTCGGTCAAAATGAAAATTTGTATGGCAAGAGTTGGTTCTGCCTACCCAAATTTTAATGTTGATTGAAGACATTCCTTGGATGAGTAAGGAAACGCCTCAGTTTTAATAAACTGGTCCAGTTGCCATGATTTAACCTTTTAAGATACTTTTGGCCTGGATGATTGCATTGCTATTCACATGTGTTTTTGTTTGTTTGTTTTTTTATTTGTTCGATTTATATGCCGCCCTTCTCCCGAAGGACTCGGGGCGGCTCACAGGCTTTACAAACGAACAACAAATAATTTAATTTAATTTTGCGACTTTCTGACAAGCAGAGTCAACAGGGAAGCCAGATTCACTTAACAACCATGTTACTAACGTAATAACTGCAGTGATTCACTTAAGAACTGTGGTAAGAAAGCTCGTAAAATGGACCAAAGCTCACGTCTCCATTAGCAACATAAATTTTGGGCTCAATTGTGTCGAGGACTACCCGTGTTGAAAGGAGAGCATCTTTTCTTTTATCTTCTGTAGGCCCTGCTCATGACTTTAAACTGTAGCACCCCAAACCGAGAACATGCACAGTCTTCAGGTGAAAACACAGGGTAAGATGATGAAGTATAAGCCAACATTAATGCCTGTTTCTCTTCTCCCTCTGCCCTCAGTGTGCTCACACGAATCATATTGCATGTATCAGTTAATTTCCCTGAGGTTGCTCTTCCTGTTCTAACAACTAGCTTCTTCTGACCAACAGCACCTGTGGACACGATGACCTACATCACACAGCTAGGTGACCTCTTCTATTTGAGAAGGCTGCAAAGTCCTCCTCGAATGGTTGGACCAGGAAGTGTGACCATAGTAATTAGTAGGAACTTGCTGGAGCTGGATACAACACATTAAATGCTCTGCAGATTCTTGATGGCATTTGATCTTGGACATTCAGGAGCTAAGATCATAGGGCAGGAGTTTTGAGAATGGAGAGAATTTTTTTTTTAAAATCGAGATAATAATTCTTGAGTGCTGGGCTTGATGGCAGGTAGAAGAGCGCTTCTGACCCAGGCTGGCAACATTTCTGAAAGGGGCGATTTGCAATTGAGTTCCCTACAAGCGAAAGGGAACCAAATTTCCTGCTCCAGTGAAAGGTAATGTTCCCAATATTACAAAGAAACAAAGTGTTACAACACTTGTCCCCCAGGTTGCAGCAATATAATTAACTAGCAGTTGTGCAATTTATGGGGGAGAAATGTGCGATGCAGTAATGGAGTATAAAGGTGAACAGGGGGAAAAAAATATGCTCTTCAAAATGTCCATCTCCTGCAAACTCTGAATATTGCCTTCAAGGCATATGCTACATTTTTTCCACTGCCCCTCCTTCCTCCTTTAGTGTGCTGCGCTTATATTAGTCACACCCATTTATTTCTACCATAATTTATGTGTTAGTTCAAACTTGGCAAGAGTGCAGGTGTTGCATCCAACATTTGGTCTTGCTTCAGAAGTTTCTATGAATATGAATGCCTATAGCTTTTTACAAGCTTACTCTATCACCATAGCAACATGTTTGTTAACTTAAGAGCTTGTAGTTTTAATAGAACTCTTATTCAATGAGATGTGCAGTGCAGGGTTCATCCAAGTATCTATAATCTAGTTTTATTTATTCTCAGCTATGTGGGAAAGATACAGGCTGATTAGGGGATACATTTAATTTGATTTAAAAACAAGTTTTGGGGAAATCAAAGGAATCTTCAGTGTTGTCAGTTCTCATTACCACAATGGGTCTCAGTAGCAAAAATGGTCTTCAGAAGTTGTGTTCAATATATCGTCTTGGATTAAGGCGGAACAATTTATTTATACAATTTTCTATAGTGGCCGTTATACATAAACTATAATAAAAGTGTTTGAAAAAGTATCAGGGGAAAAGCACACTAAACCAACAATGGATCACCTTGCTCACTGGCAAGGGACAGGAAGTTCTTCAGGTGTTTTGGAGGTAAAGAGAGGTTTATTTATTTGTTTAGAAAATTTATATTGTCGTTTACCTGCACATGGTGACTCAAGGTGGCTTACAGGAGCCATAAAAACACAATATAAAAGAAATAAAAATAATAAAAGAATACACCCCTCTCCCCCCAATGACAACACACATTCATATCATCCATTTAATGGGCTCCATTCAGTGGTGGGTTGCCCCCGGTTCGGTCTGGTTCGTGCGAGTAGGTAGCGGTGATGCTGTGACGTCACCGAACCGGTTCTCAGCGTCCCGGACCCGGGCCCACCCGTGCGGCTGAACTCACCTTATTTTCAAAAAATTGGCGAAATTAGCTCTCTGCGCATGCGCAGAGCGCTTTTTCGGAAATTTTTTGAAAATTTTATTTTCTGCGCATGCGCGGTAGCGCGGTTTGTGTGCGCACAAATTTTGCACGCACGTGTGCGCACGTGTGCACACGCGTGCACGAAGAGAACCGGTAGCGAAGGTGGGTAGAACCCACCCCTGGCTCCATTCCACTCTGGGTTCCCCAGGTCTGCTGGCAGAACCAGGTCTTCAGAGCCTTCTGAAAGAGTGCTAGAGTGGGGGCCCGTCTAATTTTCAAAGGGATGATGTTCCAGACAGAGGGAGCCACTACAGAGAGGCCCTTCTTCTGGGTCCCCTGATAGATGTGTCTCCTTAGGGGACGGGACCAGGGGTGAAATGCTACCAGATCGGACCAGATCGGCCAATCCGGTAGCAATGGCTGGAAGTAGTTCGGAGAACCGGTAGGAAAAATGGCCTCCCCACCCTGCTCATGCCCACTGCATGGCTGCTTGCCTGCCTGGCCTGCTCCAACGTTCCTTCCAACTCTGTTATTCTGTTTTGTTTTTTTCTGCTTGCTTGCCTGGCCAGGCTAAGCCACCCACCTTCCCCCCAAGCCTCCAGCTTGCTTACTTTTGCTCTTTGGACTGAATCCCAAGCCTCCGTTTGCAAGGCCCGTCTTGCAAAAATATTATTCAAGCATATAGAATATAGAAACAGTACCTGATTTTACTTCTTTCAGTTACATTTTGTTTCAGATAAAGTAATATTTTATTCCTTTTTTTGAATTTTTCTTTTTGGTGCTATTCTTAGAACATTTTCATACCACCTCCATTTTATCTTCCCAAATTCTCAGAAGTTTGAAGAATGAAAAGACATGTTGAAAAAAAGAAGGGAAAGTCATCACGCTAGCCCCCTTCTCCTCTACTCATTTTCTGTTCTATTTCTAATCTTCTCCTCTGAATATATACCATCCCAGGCTCCTTCCTCCTTTTTTTCTGATTTCAAGAGTTATCCAGCAAAAATAGATCCAGTCTTATGCATGAGTGGGAAAGGCTGTGGGCAGATCCTAGCAACTGAATGTCCCCTTTGGCCATCGTCATCCAAATACCAACAACCAAGGTATAAAATGAAAGTTAAACCTGCTAACGAGCAGATGCCTCCAAATAAGAAAAAGCATGAGGCAAACCATGTACCAGTTAGCCAGAAGCCTGATATATTGCATGTGTACAAATCAAAGAACCTTTAGCTCCATTTCATAACAAGAAATGACATAAGGGAACATTAGATTCTGGTCTTCTCAGGTGGAGAAAGTGGGAGTCTACATAGCAGTATGCATGACTCCAAATGTTTTAAGCCAGTGTTTCTCAACCTTGGCCACTGGAAGATGTGTGGACTTCAATTCCCAGAATTCCCCAGCCAGCTCTGCTTGCTAAATGTTTGTTAAATGATCTTCCTTCTTTCACTCAGAAGTTTGAGGCAGCATGTGTAATGCTCCCTCCTTCCATTCTCTCTCCTCCCATAATGAACCTTATGAGATAAATTGGGCTGAGAGCAAATGAATGACACATATGAGTTCAGTTACACTGAGCATCAAGAGATACCATGTTCCTGGCTTTGACTTTATTGGAAGTCTTCAGCTGTAAGTAGCCAAATATTATTGTCATGAACAAAGGCAAATATACGTGTCCCAGGATATTGTTGCAAGATCAAATCTGGGTCGGTCACTGATATTATTAATTACACATATTATTCTGTTAATCAAATTCTCTACCAAGAATTGAACTCTCAGTCTTTTGCACTATAGATAACTACAGTATATCTAACTACATAGGCATTAGCTTTAGGGTTTTATATAGAGAGAAGAGATATGTAATATCACCTGTAATATGAGACCATGCCATAATACAGCATCTGTATCTGAAAGCTTAAGGTAAGGTAGACTGTGCATAGTATCCTGATAGCACTGTAAAGTAATCTAGTGAGCCTCTATGACTGAAGATGGATTTGAACCAGGGTCTTCCCAGTGCCAATCCAATAGTAATTTCACTAATTCACTAATTCTGTCACCATGGTTTGCTTGACAAACCGACTGTCGCACAATCTTTGGATCCAATCATATTGAGTCAATTGTGTAAGAGGAGGGCAGAATGCCCAGCTTTCAGAGAAGGATGGACTGGAATCTTGTATAGAAGCATTCCTGAAGAAATGAATAGCTTCTTCTGTATAACCTTCTCCTTTTTTATTTAGCCTATGCTTCTGGCTGCAGGCAGGTAATTCCTGATATAATTCATATACAGTAGCCAGATTCTTCTTTTACCATTCTCCATGTCAAGAGTGTTTGCTTGTGTTTGGGTCAACAGCATCAAAGGAGCAGGCACAACTGAATGATTCAAGTCTCTTCCCCCTTTTTAACATGCGTCAATGACATTGCATGCATGTTAAAAAAGAGTGGGGCTTCAATCACCCAGTTGCATGTACCATTTTGATGCTTATGATCTGTGCACACCCTCTTCCTTCCCTGCAGGTGGACCCAGCTGACAGAATATACCAGCCTAACACATTTTAGCCCAGTATGTTGTGCAAAACCAAGATACGGTGTTATTTCTCATGTGAACTCCGACACTGGATGAACCAACCATTTCAAATTAACCAGGGATAAGCATATCACAAGGGACGCGGTGGCTCAGTGGCTAAGATGCTGAGCTTGTTGATCGAAAGGTCGGCAGTTCAGTGTTTTCAAATCCCTAGTGACGCGTAACGGGGTGAGCTCCCGTTACTTGTCCCCGCTTCTGCCAACATAGCAGTTCAAAAGCATTAAAAAATGCAGCGTAACAGCGTTCTGTGCGCCTTTGGTGTTTAGTCTTGCTGGCCACATGACCCCGGAGACATCTTTGGACAGCGCTGGCTCTTCATCTTTGAAACGGAGATTAGCACTTCCCCCTAGAGCAGTGGTTCTCAACCGGTGGGTCGCGACCCCTTTGAGGGTCGAACGACCCTTTCACAGGGGTCGCCTGAAG
>JANHFM010000684.1:134309-145222 GCA_032468115.1 Grayia smithii | reverse complement strand
GGACAAGAAGGAATGGGTGGAAGATCATTAAAGAGATATCCAACCTAGAACTAAGGAGACATTTTCTGACAGTGAGAACAATTAATCAATAGAATACTTGACTCCCAGAGTTATGAATGCTCCATCACTGGAGGTTTTCAAAAACAGACTTGGCAACCATTTGACCGAGATGCTATCAGGTCTCCTGCCTTGAACAGGGGGGTGGACAAGAAGACCTCTGAGTTCCCTTCCAGCCCTATGATTCTCTGTTCTGCGATCTGCTCTTCTACCTGTTTGCAGTATTTTGTGATGGCTGCTCCTAAAGGGTGCTCACTGTGGCTCTCCGCTGTTCCCACCAGCGCCAAGACTTTCTTGCGTGGTATCCGGTTACTCTCCACTAGCATCTTCATCTGCATCACCACTGGAGTTCCATGGGTGATGGTTCCTGTTTTATCAAACATCACAACTTTAACCTGCAAAACACCCATATGTCCACAGAACTTTAGAGTTATAAACAACAGCAAATAGTTTGGGGGGAGGATTCATAACATTATTGGACAAAGGTAAGGTGAGATCTTTTTGCCCCTGCCACTCAACCAAAAAGGACATTCCATTTTCTCACCTTGTGTGCCATCTCCAGCGGTTCTCCGCCTTTGATCAAGATGCCATTCTGTGCTCCTACACCAGTCCCCACCATCACAGCAGTTGGAGTTGCTAATCCCAAGGAACAAGGGCAGGCAATACACAGCACAGTGATGGAGGCTTGAAAAGCAAAGCGGATCACGACCTCTGCTTTGGAAATGCTCTTATTATAGCCCTGTTGGCACACCGAGAGACGACTGAGTGGACACTTATTTTAAAGAAAGTCACAGTTTGATGAGGTCGCATGCTGCCCTAAATGTGGTTTCTTTGGCTTCAAATTAATATAATATGGGAACTCATCAGTTGTGGCATTTAAAATAGGATGCACAGTTTAGCAATTTGCATTAACCCAGCCAACTGTAATATATTTAATTGACCACAGATTTGTGTGAAGTGTGAATCTAGTCATCTTGATTTTATATATTATCTGTGTATATGTGAAAGAATGCAGTTCTTGTCATGGGAAGGGGGTAGAAGGTTATGAAACAGTAAAGGGAGAAGTAATAGCAACACAGAAAGAGGAAAGTGTGGGAAACAAACTCAAAATAACTCTTCCTTGATTTTGTCCAGGAGAAGATGTGGCAGAGGAAAATTCTGATAGACTTTCAGGACTCTGCTGCCTCCCCTACAGCAAAGGTCTATGAGGACCAATGTGGCCTGGGAGCATCTGACCAGATGAAGAGCCACTAAACTATCAGGCTAGAGTCAGACATCAAATGTCAGCAAAGAGAAACATTCAAGGAATCCATTTCAGCCTCCTGCTGTAACTTCCAAAGGCTTCATAATGGAGGGTACAATAGTAAGCATACCACTAACCATCATGAATACAACCAAATGTTGTGATCCAGCAGTAAAAAATATTACAGAAAGTATGAACTTGCATTGCCTCTGTACACAATTTATTCTTCATAGGGATCTTTATTAGCAATTATTAGCATTTAGAAGATAATCATAAATCACATTTAAATACTGGGCAAAAATCAGCAAAAATGTAAATTTAAGTATTGCAGGCAAAGCAACATTTTAAAAACACCACTCTATGAAGCAATGCATCTGAATTATATTTCCCTTTTTTTGCTATTTAAATTCAAATTAATATATCATACATAATATAGGGAATATGAACAATAGTCAAGAAAGTAAACCTTTTGGTTAATTAGATTTTGCAGATCATTTCTTTACAAAAATTAAAAACAGAAGAGACTTACAAGAAAATAGGTTTCTACCACTTCAAAATTGACAAAGCCAATCACAATCCAAGCAAGAAGTGTAATCACAGAAACACCAACAATGAAAGGAACAAAATAGCCACTCAGTTTGTCAGCAAACTGCTGAATTGGTGCCTAAAGCAAAGGAAGGAGAGAAAAAGCAGCAATATTAATTCTAGAAGTCTTTTTTGAGGCTGAGCTGGTTTGGGTTTTAGCCTGCAGATTTGTAATAAATAATATACATAATTTTTAGTGAGAAAAGGTATTTAACTCATACTTTGCTGATGCTATAATTATTGACAGGGCCAAAAAAAAAAGGACACAGAGAACAGACGTTGTCTTACCTGAACGTGCCTTTTCGGTGCACAGCTCAGATCATCCATTCATGGGTTAACTCTAGTCTACCAGAGTTGGACTGAGTGGAACTTTTTTTCAAACTTGCTTAGTCCCGCCCTCCTGCAGCTTCAGTCTTTTCATGAAGGCATGGATATCAAGAACTCTGTAGAACAAACAGAAACAGAAACACCCTCACCCAGGCCAACAAGCAGCCTAAAGGGTGGGATGGATGATCTTCGCTGTGCGCCGAAAATGGACATTCTGGTAAGACAACGTCCGTTTTCCAGTGCACAGCTCAGATCATCCATTCATGGGAGAATGAAACTGAAGGACCCTGGGCAGGAGGCTGACTGCTCCCCTAGCCCTGGGTGGAGTGGACACTCTGCAACACTCTCCTTCCAAATGACGCCTCAGCCGAAGCGTAACTGTCCAACTTGTAATGACATATAAACAGAATTAAAGATGACCATGTGGCTGCTCTGCAAATGTTGCTGACAGACACCCGAGTAGCCCAAGCAGCCGTGGTGGCAGCACTCCAAGTTGAATGAGGCAAAATACGTCCCAGCAAAGGCTTGGCCTTGATCTCGTAGGCCTTAACGATACATGCCTTCAGCCATCTGCCCACAGTGGAGGAAGACACTTTCCTGCCCATTGACGCTGGGTGAAATGAAACAAATAGCGCTTCTGTCTGTCTGAAGGATGCTGTCCTCCGGATGTATCTACGGAGAGCATGGCGAACATCCAAAGTGTGCCACTGTACTTCCAGCGGGTGTGCGGGAGCTGGACAAAAGTCCGGGAGTATGAGCTCCTGAGCCCGGTGGAACCAGGAGTTCACTTTGGGCAGGAAGGATGGATTCAAGCACAGAACCACCCTGTTGGAATGAAAAATGCAGAGATCCTTTCGGATGGCTAAGACTGCCAGCTCAGATATTCTTCTGGCCAAAGCAATGGCTAGAAGAAATGTGACCTTAAGGGTCAGGAATCTGAGGCTGATGGACCCTAATGGCTCAAAAGGTGATGCTGTTAACGCCTGGAGAACCAAAGAGAGATCCCAGGTCGGGTAGCAATGCACAACTGGGGGACGCAGGTTGGTGGCTCCTTGAAGAAAGCTATGAATCCTCGGCTGGTGAGACAGCTGGTGGTGAGATTCACAGGTAAATACCCTAGACAGGGCCATAACCTGTCTCCTCAATGTGGTAGGGGCCAACCCTTTATCCAGGCCCACCTACAAAAATTCCAAAACTTCTGGTACAGTAGCCGAAGTGGGATCGACTTGAACCGTAGAACACCAATCACAGAAGGTTCTCCAAGTTGAATCATATATTCCAGTGGTAGATGCTCGTCTGGATGCCTGAATGGTCTGAATGACCTTTCTTGACAGGTTGTCCTTACTCAAGAGGACCCTCTCAAGTACCAGACGGCCAACTGGAGCCATTGAGGCTCTGGGTGAAGGATGGCTTCCTGGGTGAGAGATACTCTGTTGTGAGGAATCTGCCATGGTGGAGATACCGAGAGATACCCAGGTTGGCAAACCAGGGGCGACGCATCCAAGGAGGAGCCACTAAGAGCACTTCTGCCTCCTCTGCCAGCAGCTCTTGGATCACCCTGGGTATCAACGGTATCGGGGGAAAGGCATACAGCAGACCCTGAGGCCAGGGGCAAGCGAGAGAGTGTACACCTACCGCCCTGGGGCTCAGAAACCAAGAGAAAAACCTTGGGAGCTGAGCATTATTCTGAGTGGCAAATAAGTTGAGGCTTGGCCAGCCGAACCTCTCCACCATCTCCCAAAATAGCTGTGGATCCAGGCGCCATTCTGATGGATTGATTCGAGCCCTGCTCAGCCAGTCTGCCTGAACGTTGATGATGCCTGAAATGTGTTCTGCCTTCACTGAGAAGACATGATATTCTGCCCAACTCATCAGCTTCTCCGCCACCTTCATGAGGAGTCTGGAGCGAGTTCCTCCTTCCTGGTTTATGTGAGCTTTGGTTGCCATATTGTCTGTAATTAGCAGATGGTGACCCTTCACCAAGGGTTGAAACCACCTCAGGCTACACGAACAGCCCGCAACTCTAGCCAATTGATGCTGTGACTTCGTTCCTCCATGGACCATTGGCCCTGAGCCACATGAGACAACAGATGGGCTCCCCATCCGTAGAGGCTCAGGTCCAATGCCAACATGAGGCGGGGTAGATCCAGGAACACACACCCCTTCCTCAGAGCCTCTGACCTCCATCATCGGAGAGAAATCTGAACTTTTGGCGGCAGGACCATTGTTGTCCTGGAGTTGCTGAGGCCCTTCCTTTGAAAGGATAGCAGGAACCACTGGAGCGGCCGAGCATGTCTGTGTGCCCATGGAATGATAGCAATGCAGGAAACCATCTTCCCGAGCAGCTGAGAAAGGAGGAGTAGGGAAACCTGATGCTGAGACAGGACCTGCTGTACCAGCATCCTGATGCTGGACTGATGGTCTGGTGACAGGAAAACCTGTCCCTTGGCTGAATCAATCACCGCCCCTAGAGGTAAAATAGATGTGGCCGGATTGAGGCAACTCTTGTGCAAATTGATCGAAAACCCGTGGCTCTGGAGCAGGTGAATCACTGACTCCCTGTCTTGAGCCACCTGGAACCTTGATGACGACAGAATCAAAATGTCATCCAAATAGCAAAGCATGCATACCGGAATCGCCCGTGCCTTTGCTGCAATGGCCGTTAGAAGTTGGTAAACGTCCTTGGTGTGGATGAGAGGCCGAATGGCATAGCTCGATATTGAAAATGATGGCTGTTTTAAGTGAAGTGTAGAAACTTGCACTGAGCTGGGTGGATAGGAACATGCAAATAAGCATCCTTGAGGTCTATTGACCGGAGCAGATCTCCCTGTCAGATGCATCCCAAAATAGACTCTAGGGATTGCATCTTGAATTGCCTGTATGATATTGAGAGATTGAGCTGTTTGAGGTTCAAAATCCCTCTCCAGCCCCCTGAGTGTTTGGGAACCAGGAACAGAATGGAATAAAACCCTGTTTGTTCCTGTCCTCTTGGCACAGGCTCTATGGCCCTTATTCCAAGGAGATGTTGAATTTCGGCATCCATAAGATGTTTTATGTTGGACTGCTGATGCACCGGGCAATGGATAAAGCAACTGGGAGGGCGGGAGTGGAATTCTAAAACAAGGCTGATCCCAACCGTGCGAAGCACCCAAGCATCTGTGGTAGAAATCTCCCATTGGTGCCTGAAATGACAAAGACGGCCTCCAATGGGAATATGCTTCAGGTAGTCATTTACCTCTCCTGAAGGATCTATAGCTGGACCCACGAGAGGGCCGCTTCACTGGCTGTTGGCAGCATCCCCGATCACGGAAACCTTGCCTGTCTCCTGGTCTGTCCCCTCCCTGGGGATAAGAGCGTTGGAAGTAGGACCCACTGGGCCCAGACTCCACTTGAAAGGGCTGCCTCTGTGAATAGGGGGAAAACCTCCTGTCTGGTCGTCTATAAGAGGAAGACAGTACCTTTCTCTTGTCCTTGGTCTCAATCAGCACCAGGTTCAAGGCATCACCAAATAGGGCCGATTCCTTGTAGAGGACAGAAGCAAGCCTCCATTTTGACTTAGAGCTGACCTTCCATGGCGGAGCCACAAAAGCCTGTGAGAGATCACCACTGAAACCAGGGCAAGGGAAGCAAACTTGGCAGCATCCAAAGATTCATCAGCCGAGTATTCAGCTACAGCCATGATTTTATTAATATCTTGGTGTAGTCTGGCATCATCAGGTGGCAGCCTTTCCTGCAATTGTCGAAGCCAAATTAAGGAGGCCCTGGTGAAAAAGGAGGCTGAAGTAGCGGTCTTGATAGCTCAAGCATCCGCTTGGTGCGATTTCCAAAAGGCAAATTCAGCTTTCCTGCCTTCCATACGCAGCCCTTCTACAATGTCATGGGAGAAAACAGATGAAGAAGTAAGACTGGCCACAGGAGCATCAACAGTGGCAGCTGAAGCAGTTGATTCAGAGCCGGATCAGAACAATACAACGTTTTGTCACTCGGGCCTGAAATGGAGGCAGGCTGACCCCATGGCTGTTGAATCATCTCAGAAAACATCTGAGGACATGGGATAAATTCTTGTTCTGGTTTAGGAACAGAAAACCAATCGCCATGCGGGGTAGATGGTGCTTGGCTTAACTCCGGAGAGTCTTCCACAAGCCCAATATTAGAGGACACTTTGGCCTTGTGTAACAAGGACTTAAAAAGTGAAGGACAGAAAAGACCAGTAAACACTGGCCTGTCTGGCTGCATCCCTTCATCATCAGAACAATCTCCTTCCTCAGCATATTCCTCCCCCTGAAGGGACTCTGCGCTGTGCAATGACGCCTGCTGAGATGGGGACACAGGCCTCTCAGGCAAATAAGAAGGCACAGTGGGATGAGGATAGTTAGACAATGGAGGCATAAGAACCCCTTGCTGAATTCCAGCAGCCAGAATCCTGGTAATGGCATCAGAGATCAAAGCTGGAAAACCTTCCATGCCAGGCCCTTCACCAGCGTGGAGGCCCACTGCTGTTGGTATAAATGTGGCTTCTGGAGCCCTTCTGGAGGTGGACTGCTGCCTGCGAGGCCTTGATGCCGCTGAAGGCTGAGGAGCCAGGGCACATTCATGGGAAACTTCCTCCAGGGGCTGGGAGGAACCTGCAGCTGCAGAAGAGTGGCAAATGTGGGGATTCTCAGGCCTGCTCTGGGGCAAGGCCACATTTTCAGACTGCTCAGAGGGGCAGGCAACTGTGGGTGAAGCAGCCACATGTTCAGTCACTTGGACACTGCGCTGGGCCTTTTCAACATGTCCTGCAGAGGCCTTCTGGCGTTTTCTTGTGTCCCTGTCCCCTTCAGAGGATCTTAGGGGAAAAACATCTTGGGCAGCCTGTTCTTTACTAGACTGGCTTCTGGTAGTAGCCTTATGCCCTTTGGATCTAGTCTGAGTATTTCTTTGCAATTTTGGGGAGCTGGTCTCCCGCTCAATATCTGAGGATAAGTCAGAATCAGCCATCATGGGACTAGTCCTCAATGAGGAACTAAGCCACTAAGAGCAGATATCACAATAGTATCAATCTGGCCAACGCCTAATCTTTAAGCAGGGTGGTTATTACTCACCCACCACACAGCAGTCACCAATCTCCTAGCAAGCTAGGTTAGGGCAGAGTAAAGTGGACCTGGCGTGACCCAGGCAAACCTGCAATCCTGGGAACTCTCCTCCAACGCAGAAATGGCCACACGAAGCTGCCACGCCCTTGAGATTCAGCACAGGTACCAAACACCAGGACTTTAGCGCGGGGGCAATGTTTCAGCCCTTCCAAGCACCGCTTTGCCAAATGCCACCGTAGCAGCTAAACACGGTTTCCTGCTCCGTGCTGGAGCCCAAAATGGCGACCGTAGTCTCACTAGCTTCTCTGCGCTACTGCGCTTGCCCAGCAAACAAAATGGTGGCCACATTCAGAATTTTCCATTCTCTCTGCACTACTGCGCATGTGCGGCAATAGGAAATGGTGGCCGCGAGCGGGACACATTCCTCCGCATCGCAGACCACCATCTCCTGCCTCAAAATTAAGGCGCGAGGCAAATCCAAGCCTCCCGGCCCCGCGAAGCTGTGCCTGGTCTTCGGAGGTGCCCCGAATCACTGGGCATCGACTCTGGAACCGCCCTAATGCTGCAAATTGGTGGTGGCAGTTATGCCAGCAAGCTGGGGACCAGTTCACCCACCAGCGGTAAGAAAACTCCTCGGAGGGGTCCTACAAGAGATAGAACTCCGGGAGAGCTGCTGCAAAAATTCAGGGCGGTGGGAGGTGACCTGGATTCCCAGGAACACCTCACCACCCCCGGCAGCAGAGGGAGGCTCCTAAAGCCCCCTCTTCCACGTTGCGCAGATGAACTAGCTGAAAAGCAAGGTAAAACAATAACACAACAAAATAAATACTAATTCCTAAGGAAATATTAAAAATAGTAAAGAATTGGCACAAATGTGCCAGAAAAATCCACTACAAGTCTGTCTATCTAGACTGAGTGAAAAGACTGAAGCTGCAAGTACAGGAGGGCATGACTAAGCAAGTTTGAAAAAAGTTCCACTCAATCCAAGTCTGATAGACTAAAGTTAACCCATGAATGGATGATCTGAGTTGTGCACTGGAAAATTTTGCTGAAATCTCACTACACAGACCAGTTTGGCATATTACATAACCATATACTGCAGACAACTTTAAGCTACCAACTTCCTGTCTAGAATCATGGCCATTGGACAGGAGAGAAACCTAAAGGTGTTAGTTTAAATACCTTTGATGTCTGAGCTTCTTCCACAAGCTTTACGATCTGGCAAAGGGTAGTGTCAGACCCAACATGGGTTGCCGAGATCAACAGGGATCCATTCTGATTAATTGAACCTGCTATGACTGAACTTCCAGGTTTTTTCATTACAGGCATCGCTTCACCTATATAGGTCAGAAAGAAAATAAAATAGAGGCTACTCTTTGACAATTTCCCTCTCCCCAGTCTGGGGCCCATGAAAACCCATTCCAGCTTGCCTGTGATAAGCGATTCATCTACCATCGAGTGTCCTTCAATCACTCGGCCATCCACGGGAAACTTGCCGCCTGGAACCACCTTCACGATGTCACCCCGCTGAACTAGTTCGACATCCACTTGCTCTTCGCTGCAGAGAAGTCAGAACAGTCAAGACTCAGTGATGGAAGCTAAGTAACAGTTCAGATTGTTAAATCCTGCACAACAGAATGGCCTTTTCTTTTAAATTCCTGTCCAAAATCTTCTTCATCTGCAGGAGGCTAGAGTAATGTAAAGAAATCCCCAGATGAAATTATATTTTGGGGACTTTATATGCAAATTCAAGTCAGGTTGCTACTCTTCTCTCATTTACAAACATTTAGCGTTTTCACTGAACTGCAGAGGCAGAATGTTACCTGCAGTGGTGCAATACAGAAGTAAAGACTACAAGGAAATTACAGGGGACGAAGCACTGCAGCATATAAATATTTCATTAAAAAGCCACCACCGAACTGGAAATACCTCATGAGGATATTATCTGGACCTAAAGTAACAATAGTTGCTTCTGTTGCTTGTAGTGAAATTAGCTTCGCAAGGGCCTCCGATGTTTTACCCTAAAAAGATTAAAGTGTTTTACGTTCAAAGCATCACAGAAATGCATTGCAAGTATCAAAATCACAGGTTAAGCAAGAAGTCTTTAACCACGAGATTTTCCTCACAAGCTAGCAAGGAAAGAGAGTAAGTTCCAAGGAAAGCATCATCTTTCCTTTCATCTACATTTGTTTTTAGGAATGTGACATTTGTTTGAAATACATTTGCTTATTAACATTTTGTAATGCCAGCCACTGGTAGATAAAAAAAAAAACTTTCATTAACTTTCCAGACCTCCAGCTTCAGCAAATTTGAGGGCTAAAATTCCTAGAAGGTGGCACCCAAGGAGATGGTCTGATCCCTCCCCTCCCTGCTGCTCCCTTGTTTTCCTTCACTTCCTGCTTGATGGAAGCCCAATGTCACTGAGCTCCCTTCCAGGCCTTCTTCATGGCAGAAAGGGTGCAGGAGATGGAGGCAGCCAGCTTTGTGAGGTTTATGTGTGTGTGTGTGTGTGTGTACTATATTATTGTTACATATATTTTCTATTGAAACACATGTTTTTAATAACATCCAAATTTTAATAACACCCAGGTAAGCACTGAACATGGCAGGTAATTTGAAAGCATTGTTTCCCTCCACCTCCACCCTGAACCAGAGAAAGAGCTCTTTTGCCCTGACCTTAGCCACGTGCTCCAACCAGCGCCCCAACGCAATGAACACAAAGAGCATTGGCGGTGTGTCAAAGAAAGTCACAGGATTGGCCACTGCCTGCTCGGCCATTGCAACCAGAAGAACTACAAAGGAGTAGGCAAAGGCAATGGTTGTGGCCAGAACAATCAGCACGTCCATATTGGCTGTTTTATGCTTCAATGCTTTGTAGGCTTGAATGTAGAAGTGCCAGCCTCCGAAGAACTGTAAGAAGAGCAAAGGTCAGCAGCACATTTACACTGAAACACAGAAAACAAGGAGCAAAATGCTCGCTCATTGCCAAATTTCGGGAGAAAATGCCCAGTTGCTTCCCTCTTGACATGGGCATCTCAAGAAGACACCTCCCACCCACCCTGGATTTGGCAGGCAGGCAGCAGGTTGCCCAGAGCCACACAACAGAGCAAACTAGGGAGTTCTAGAGGAACCTCTTCTTGTGCGGCTGCTTTGCCTTACTGGCAAAATTTAATAGGACCATCCTTATTTTCCATCTTCTCCTTGCTTCTTCCACCCTTTCCTTTACTTTCCCCCCCCCCCCCCAAACAAATGTTCGGTTTTGGAAGAAAATTCAGAACAATTGTGAAATGCATTTTGTTTAGTGGTGTTAAAGGTTTTTCACCAGGAAACCAAATCTCCCATTGTATGTCAAGGGAAAATGATACTAAAAATAACAAAAACTTAGACAGAAATGCTCAAAATGTCAAGATAAAAACATTACTCTTGACTTTCTTCCAAAAGAATAGAAAAGGAAAACTTTAACAAATGAAGTTTACCTCTAGGTTAGACTTTTGGTGGGAATGGTGAAAGAGTAGAGTCAAATTAAAGGATGATGCCTACTGGACACATGGCGCTTTCTGGTGACAATTTTTTTTTTTTTTTTAAATCCCATTTATATCCCGCCCTTCTCCGGAGACTCAGGGCGG
>JANHFM010000684.1:118543-130832 GCA_032468115.1 Grayia smithii | reverse complement strand
GTTTGTAATATTGTGAGCCGCCCAGAGTCCTCTGGGAGATGGGCGGCATATAAATATAATAAATAAATAAATAAATATGGACACTGAGAAAAAAGCAAACAAATGAAAATATACAGAAGCACACTTCTGTTTGAAGAAAGGGGGGAAAATCCCACTAAGACAAGAAACTTGGAAACAGCAAAAGAAACATTCTTAAACTTTTTGGTGAACAGGCAAAAATAGATATGACAGCAAAATGAAATGGTTTTTAGTTATAATTTTGAGGGGAATGATCGCTACATTCAAGGACATGTCCCCACCTAAACATGAGGAGCAAGAAGCGAAGGTGGAGTTGGAGGGCTGGTTCTGCCACCTCAATGTGGTCTCACTTAAGATATAACATCAGGACTTCCACATTTTTCAGAAGCCCTGACATACTGCAGTTACCCAAGTGCTTTCCATTCTTTTCATACGTGGGATAAAAAAACTGCCAGATCGTAAGTATTGATAGTGAAACAATCTGCTTACAACCAGTTCCAAGATGCCATCTCCTTCATCATAATCCTCCAGCACCAGAGCACCAAACCCCAGTTCTCTAATCCTCTCGGCCACAGTCGGGGGCTGGATGACAGAAGGGTCGTATCTCACTTCAGCTTTCCCAGCCATCAGGGCAACGAGCACAGAGCATATTCCTAGAAAGAGGGAATCACACTTAGCAATATTTAGGGGAAAACATAATCAGTATGCTGTACAATCAAGTGTCTTGAATAAACACATCATGCTGCTATTTTCTTCAGTGTAAAACTGATTTTCTTAGGACATCTCATGGCCCAGGTTCAGAGGTGTGGTGCTGCTGCTCAGGTAAGATCCGCCCCCCAAAGACCAAATGTTAAAACCTGAATGGGGGTGGGTGGGTAGAGGGGCACTCCCTCTCCTTGAACCACAAGGGTCCCTGCCACATCCTTGAGCAGAAGCTCAAAATCAGAATAGCTTTCCTTCCGCCTTTACCTGAGATCTGGTCAACATCAGGCATAAATTCTGTGACCGCGAATGTTAATCAGCCTTATGGAAGGGTTTCTTACCATCTTCTCTCTTCAGGTTCCTCTCAATGTTTGCCACGCAGGAAGCACAGGTCATGCCAGTGATCTGAATGTAGCATTTGGATGGTGCCTTCAAACCCGATCTGTTCAGAACTGGTGACAGGTTGGGATGAGCGACTGTTTTGGGCAGCTTGCTTTCTTGAGTTCTAGCCAGCCTCTCCTCGGAAGGCTCAGTGATTAGCACCACGGGCTCTGGGCTTGGCGGCACTGGCAGCAGAAAATTATCATCAGAAAACCATGGTCCAGCTCTTCAAGCAACTGCATTCTCATGACCAGGAGTAGACATGCTGATCTTTCTGGATGCCTAAGCTCCCTGTCCCACCTGGCTTTAGTTTTTAAGGAATTTTTCTTTTTATTAAAAAGTAAAACTAATACAGTAGATAAAGGTTCCCCTTGTCCAGTCATGTCCAACTCTAGCAGTGGTGCTCACCTCCGTTTCTTAGCCCAGGGAGTCAGCGTTGTCCAAAAATATTGCCATGGTCATGTGGCCAGCATGCCTATAAGCCAAGGCATTTGGAACGCTGTTACCTTCCCACCAAAGTGGTACCGATCCATCTACACGAATTTGCATGCTTTCAAAGCTAGGTGGGCAGGAGCTGTGGCAAGTAATAGGAGCTCACTCAATCGTACAGAGCTCGGGTCTTGAACCTGGGCTGTCAGTTTTCCAGCTGACAACCTCAGTATCTTTGACCACTGAGCCATCCTGTCCCTCGCAATACACTAAAGGTTTTCCTGTCAGTCGTGTCCGACTCTAGAGCCTGGTGCTCATCTCCATTTCTCGGCTGAGGGAGCCAATGTTGTCCGAAGACAATATTTCTGTGGTCATGTGGCCAGGATGGCTATACGCCAAGGCACCTGGAACACTGTTATCTTCCCACCAAAGTGGTATCTGTTAATCTACTCTGCCTGATCCTGCACCATTCCCATCCAGCCTCCCCTAACAGCACCAAGAGTGATTTCCTTATAGTGGACTAAGATAACAAATTGGCTGTTCAAAAGGAAAAGAAACAGCCACATGATGCTCGGAAAGTTGTAATATGTAAGTTGATCTTTAAATCCGTCTTAAGGAAAATGCAGGTGACATGAATAGGGCACAGTCAGTGCAACACTATGTTGTAGGATTTAGCAATGCAGGATTACTCCTGCAGGGGGATCATTACAAAACTTGTGAAAACAATCTGGAATCCCCCATTCCCCACAAAACAAAACAAAAAAAAGTGAAAATGTATTTACAGTAGGTACCAAATACACTAATGTATTTACAGTAGGCACCAATCCTTCCTGGAATGATCGTGCCATTGGCTAGATGAGCTTCTGGATGGACTGATTGGCCTGAAAACCTGGGATTGGAGGGGAGCAGTCATCACCTCTCCCCTTGCTTGCCCACCAATCCTGTCAGTCTATTGCTCGCCCTGAAGCACAACTCATATGCATGCACTGCAACCCCTCCAAAAAACCAGTCCTTTTAAGAAAATTAGCACATTATCCCGCATAATACACCCTCTCCAAGAAATCTTTCTCCCAAACAAAAGGCTGTGGTTGTCTTCTCAAGTCTGCCTGGAGTCTATGGAATAACTTACCAGCTATGGATGCGTCAAAGCCCATGTCTTCAATTGAGGTTTTTAAATCGGCCGGAGAGGTCAGTGTTGGGTCATATTCAATAGTCCCATTACGGTCCCGCAATGACACAGAGACTGACTTCACACCGGGTTTTTGTGAAATGAGCCCCTCAATTGACTGCACGCACGAGTGGCAAGTCATTCCTTCGATGCGGATGATGGTCACCAGCATTAGGGGATGAGGCCCGATGCTGTGAACGGCTGCTAGAAGAGAAGACTTGGATGGAGATCTGGAGTTGTTTAGGCACTCAGCCTTTTCGTGTGCATCCAAAACATAAACCTTGAAAGTCCCCAGGGAGACGGCTTCAATCGCCCTTCTGAGTGCACTGAGGCTGATGAGGCTGGGGTTGTACTGGACGACGGCCGACTTCTCTTGCAAAGACACCCTGATGCTGGTGACCGAAGGAAGTGCCAAGAGGCTGCTCTGAATATTTAACACACATGAATTGCAGTGCATGCCATCCACGCGGAAGGCGGTGGTTTTCACATCCAGCTTGCCTTCTGAACTTTCCTGCGGGGTCCTTTCCGAGCGTTTGGCTTGGCTGCTCTTGAGCCGCTCTATGTCAATAGAACCGAGCTGCAGCGGTTTAGGCATTTTCTTTACAGAGGCGATGAATCCTGCTGCTTCTATTTGCTTCTTTATCTCTTCTGATGTAATGATGTGAGGCTGGTAAGCGACCATGGCTTCCTGATTATCCAGAGAAACTGCAAGATAAATGGAAAAGGGTTGGCGTGATTCTGACTTGGTACTCCATAAAATATTTATCCATTTAAAGATTCTGTAGGTTAATGGTCTAATTAACTTGAGCAGCTGGAAATCAGGGGACTCAAAACCTAGCCCAGAGGCTGCTGTTTTCTTGGAAACAGTGAATGGTTCTGAGTTGAGGCAAGAGGAAAAAATGAGGAAAAAAATGTGCCGTCTGTTCCTCCCCTCAGCAGTTCTCAACAAGTCACCTCCCACCAACCAGCCACTATTCTGCTCTTCCTCTACTCCTCTCTGTCCGTAGTCATCACCGATATCCTTGGGCAGTGCTTCTTATCCGTGGCAACTTTAAGGCAGGGGGATTTCAATTCACAGAATTTCTCAGCCAGAATGGTGAGCTGGGGAATTCTGGAGTTGAAGTCCTCACATCTTAAAGTTGCTAGAGTTGAGAATGAATCTCTTTGGGGTTTTTGCTACAGTTGTTCATTCCATGGCTGGAAAAAAGCACAACAGCTGTTTCATTCTGAACATGGTTGAAATGCTTGGTTGCAGTTTAGGCATCGGCCGCCTACAGCCAGCTGGAACAGTTTGCGTGCTGATACTTCCAAGCAGTCCAGAAGTATCTGTGAGTGTCGTGTTCTGAAAGGCCTTTCAAACAGGTAACTTCCAGAGTACGTGGCACAGGCAATTTTGGGGTTAGACTATTCAGTCATGGAGGGTTTGGAACAGCTTTACCAGGAAAGCATCCTTTTGTTCAGCTAGAAGAGTCTGGAGGAACTTGCAGATTATATCACTGCTGTGACAGCAGGCAACAGAAATGAATCACAGAGCAAAGAAGTGGAATTTAGCTTTTGGAGTGGAAGTGCCAGGATCTGGAGCAGTTACACATGCCTTGAAGGCTGGATGAGTCTCTGCCTACTTCTTCCAGTTTTGAAAGAACCCCTATCCCCTCTCTTCTTGCTAGTCCTAGTGACTTACTAGAATGAGGGGGGAAATTATTTCAAATCTGTATGGTCTCAGCATAGGTTCTGTTTCTTGGTTATGTTTGAGAACACAAAAGGTTAGATGTTACCTTTTAGAAATACTGTAGCTTTCTGAATGGTGGCTTTATGAAGGACTTACAGGTGGATTTCTCCATAAACAGAATTGTCATCCATGTTTTGTACCTCTTGGAAGTTCAGGTTATACTGGAGAATTGATGAAAACGGTTTATAAGTAAAAAAGCTCCAAAAGTACTCTATTTTTAATTACCTTTAATTCGCTTGACCCCTTGCAATTTGCCGATTTTTCCTTCAATGGTGCTCGTACAGGAATGACAGGTCATCCCCTCTATTTTCATTCTCAGCACCACATCATTCATTTGGTTTAAACTTATATCTTCACATGTTCCTTGATTTTTATCTTGCATTGCATTGTCCAAATTTAATCCCGGTACTATTTGATCAATCTGCTTGCTATTTAGAATAGAAGAGATAAAGGTTACAACTAGAGTTGTTTTGTCAGAAGAGATTTTCACATCCAGAATGCCTTTGATCTTTAGGAGGTCGGTACGAATCTGTTCGCAGGTTAGAGTTGCCTGGGTGGGAATTGTAAGAAAAGTGGTGTCATGTGGAACGAACTGTGGGTTGGTGTCACCAAGAACAGCATCAAACCCCATGTCTTCAATGGCCTCCTGGAGTGACTCTGGGATTTGCTCTTTGGGGTTGTAAACAATGGTTGCACTCTTCTCATCCAGAGAAACCTTGCAGAGAAAGAGAAAAGGCAACTGAGCCAAGTAAGATTAAGATGGTCTTAAACTGGCATTAACGTGTCAAGGAGCTTTGGCTTATTACTCTGACACCCTGAATGGCAATTTCACTCACCTGAGAAGGAAGTGTAAGGCGGTACCTATGAAACCATAAATTAACTCGGATTTATTTATAAGACAAAACGACTAGCTACAGGGTGAGCCACAATAAAAGCAGCAGAACGATTTCAGAAATCTCTCACACAATAACACAGGATACATTTCTCACATGAATTTTCTACAGCGCCTTAAGTATACATTACAATCTATATACAGTACGGTAATGACAGATAAAGATTAGCCTAATCTTCAACTGTCATGCCCAGAAAGTTAAATAGCTGGCTGATATGGAACATGACGTTACAGTTAATGCTACACTGACTTGTGGTGGGCTGTGTACACTGACTTGTGGTGGGCCATAAGTTGGGATGAACAGAGCAACCCCCCACTCCTTACTTTTTAAAAGTATTCTGTGGCATATAACTGGAGGGTATTTAACTAGGAAAATGGACTTTGAAATTTCACACACAATGAAAAAAAAGGAAAGCAAACTTTAAGGGAAGGAGTGGGAGAATCTGCGGATGGAGTTAAAGAGAGATAGCCAGGAATCTCGACGTAGCCACAAGTGGACTAAGTCCAAACTCCTCCCCCCCTGAACTCTCTTGACCCTTATCTACTCCAAACAGGGGCTAACTTACTTGAGAATATCCCTGGGCATCAGTTTAATTGGATCTTCACGTGTGGACCTGATTTTTCATGCCTGACACAAACTGCCATATAGTTTAATGTTAGTACGTTCATGATAAATTTAATGTTAAGTATGTTCATATTTTAATAAAAAGTTACAAACACACCAGAAATAAAGAACTAAACACTGTCAGGATGGAATGGCAAGTCAGAAATATACTGCACATGCAAAACAGAAAAGGGAAATGGTGATCAAGCCCACAGGAGAAACTAAATGAGCTACCCTAAATAGCTTAACTTATTATTCTGGAATCTGGGGCAGTTGAGTAAAGGGTTCCCCTCAGGTGGAAAGCTCAGGATGGGTCCCACGCCAGGTGTCCAAAGGCAAAAGAAACTGGGCCAGGGAGGTGGATAATCAAAGCCCTGTGTAGCTTCCCTTGCAGGATTCCTCCCAAAACAACCTTATTATTACTCTGCTTTTTATTAACCCATAGCAAAAGAGACTTTGACAGTTTGAACCAGAGAACAACAGTTCCCAATCTGTAGTCCTGAAACCACAGGTGTACCAGGAAGGTGCGGCAGGCGGTCTGGATACCAAAATCAAAATGTTTTTCAAAGGACCTCAATCTCTTGACAAATCTGAGAGCACGTTGGCATTCTCACCCAAACTCTTGCATCTTGTGACATTTGGTAATTTCAGAATATTTTAGAAACTTAAATGTTATTTTATTTGCCATAGATACCGTAAGGGAATAACACCTGCCAAGGCACACATACAAGCTCTAGGCTAGGATCCATGAGGAAAGTACAACAGGATACAGGCCTTCCCAATCTAAATTTAGACTCTTAATTGCTGGATTGCTGGGCTATAAATCCCAGCAGACCAAAAATTTCCATTTAACACCTCAAGTTCCTGTCACACCAGTGATTTCTCCATCCAAGCCATAAAAAAAGCCTCTCCCTCTCCTGGGTGGAATGCTTGGCTGTGACTAAAACTGATCTGCTGTTCCTAACAGCCTCTTCTAGCAGAACAAGCACCTCTATTCCTATTAGCCTCTTTACTTTTGTAAAATACACAGCACAGATAAATCAGGATTCTGCTGAGAAACCAAGATTGCAACAAGGAGAAGGAACTTCTCCCCTGAACTTTTACCCCTCACAGATTTACTAATGTCAGGAACTTTCTCACAATACGTAAAATCTGATTTGTTTTTCAGCAGACTGACAACATATCCTGCTTTAATTTCTAAAAGGGCAAATGGACATTAGTGGAAAGCCCATTGAATTAACAGCAAATTTTCCATTTGCCATAGGCAAAACACAAGCTAGAAGCCCCGTGTAATCTAATTACACAAATGTAATCATTTTAAAATATTGCAGTTTCCTTCTTCCGCCTTTGGCTATAGTATCGTGGATTGATTTACTGCCAATTATATGGAAGATAACCAACTTCAGGCTCTCTGAATTGCACGTCCTCCCCCAGCCCTCTTAAGAATACTGAATCTAAAACCTGACAAGATTTTTCTGCTAACCTGTGTGGAAAAGCAGTCCTACACTACTGCACCTCATCTCACCTCTGATCTGTAATAAAAGCAAAATTACTTACTTTAACGACGTGAACTCCATTTAGTTTCCCAATATGCTGCTCAATTGTCTGCACGCAAGAACTGCATGTCATTCCCTCCACCTGAACAACAATTGATCTGGCCCCTGATGATGGATCCATTCTTTTATCCTTTTGCATTCCTGAAAATTAGAAAGAAAAAAGATAATGGCACAAATCAAACAAAGACACAAATCAGATGCCCCATTTATACAGAAATGACAGAACACCTACAAGAAAACCTCCAGGAACAATGGAGACCAGATATTAAGCCAGACATCAATTCTTTGCTTGGCTTGATTCACGGGGCTATTGGAAAGTGAAAAGAAAAGGGGGTGTTCATTGCCTTGACCTGCTTGGAGCGCAGAAAGAGGCAGAGCAGAAATGAAATGAATATATAAATAAGCAAAGCAAAGGGTGTGGCGAGAGGAATGTAAACTGCACCATCTATTTCCGAAAGCAAAGCATTACAAATGCTAATGAGAAGTAACCCGGTTGCTCAAAAGAAGCAACAGGAATAGATACAAGGCTGACGAGTTTATTTTCACTGGTATGTGGAAAACCCTTCAGAGGAGTGACCCAAATAACAAAAGTAGAATATGCAATTACTCCTTATGACTAAACCCGTTTACATTAATTCTCAAAGTGACAGTACTCGATCATCCAGAACGTGCAGATTTTTATCTACCTTTTGCTTAGTAGTTTCCCTGTATTCTGCAGAATTGAAGACAAACCTACTCCATGCTTATTGATCAACCAAAGAATAGGACAGGACAGGACAGGACAGGACAGAATAGAATTCTTTATTGGCCAAGTATGATTGGACACACAAGGAATTTCTCATGGTGCATACTCTCTTGGTGTAAAGAAAAGATACATTCGTCAGGAATCATAAGGTACAATACTTAATGATAGTCATTAATTAAATAATTAAGGATCCTAGATAACAAGGCCTACTGGCCTTCCGTAAAGTAGTTAAAACTTGGCTTTTCCGGCAGGCATGGGGCTGCTAATCTCGCTGTTATGATCCAGCGAGATCCAGCCCCAGACGAGATATGAGTGTTCTTGTTATTTTTATTGTTTTGAACTCGCTTTTAAATTTTTACATTGTACTGTGTTACTGTGTTTATTGTGAGCCACCCAGAGTCTTTTGGGAGTTGGGCAGCATATAAATCAAATTAATTAATTAATTAATTAATTAATTAATTAATTAATTATGAATAAGATTCACATAGGATATGGGACAGGAGTTGCAATTGTTGTAGACCCTGTTTAATTGTTCCCTGTCCTAATTGCATTATGAATAATCATGAGTCTGTCCTTCTAGGCAAGTTCTCCTTGAAAGTAGGTTCCTATATAATATGGGAGAGTCACTTGTGCTGGGACAGGGGTCAGTAACCTTAAACACTCGAAGAGCCACAAAGGTCCTAACCGGAAGCCCCCACCCCACCCCATTCAATTCTGGAGCCAACAGGAAGTCCGGTTCCCCCACCATAGAGTCTCCTCCTAGTGCACCATCCTTTCTCCTCTACCTGTCCTAACCGAAAGCCCTATCAATTGTGGAGCTGACCAGTGGCAGGGAGAGACAGCAGAGGGATGAAAGAGCCACATGCAGCTCCATAGCCATGGGTTGCTGACCTCTGTCCTAGGAGATACATATAACTTCAATGTTTTAGGAGATTCCCCAAATCTGGTCCATTTCAATGGCTCTTTGATTGTTTTAATCCTGATGGACAATGAAAGGTGACCACTTGACTGATACTTTTTTTTTTTAATCTCATTTATATCCTGCCCTTCTCCGGAGACTCAGGGCGGCTTACAATTAAGCACAAGCCAATGTTGATGTTTTGTTGTTATTCTAAATGGCAAGAATGTATTTGCCAAAATCCTCCTATCTATTATTTTATATACTGAGTTAGAGAGAGAAAAGATGGACAAACCAGTCTCCTACTACTATAACATAGACCAAACTCCCCCAAAAGTTCCCATTAAAGTCTTAACTTCCTTGGATAACCCTTCTCAGGAACAAAACAAAACCAAAATGAAAAAGAAATGTTTATCAAGATGAAATGGAAAATGGCAGAGTTAAGGGCATACATTTTGCATTTGTGGAGTGGAGCTATCAAATGGCTGCGGTGTTAGTTACCAGACCTTGAGAATGGGGAATAAGGGTAAATAAGAGGATTGCTTTGATTCCATTGGAGTAGAGAAATGAGAAGATCCAGTGTACATTAGTCAAAGAAAGAAAAATAATATCCTAGAAAATGAATAAGGGATAAGTAGCCTTGGAATAATGCTGTATAAATACATTTGCTGTAGGTCACATAAAAGATTCATGATACACACATGTTCAGGTCAAATTACCTTTAAATATTAAATGTCTTCCCAGCAGTGAAGAATTTCCAATTTATGCTGTTTTCACAAGGAAAATGGAGGCAACCGGCCCATTACTGTTTGCTGACAACCATACAATCTCTAAACTCAACTCCATTTCTAGTTAGGCTGGAGACAAAATGAATAACAATGGTGTTTGCGATCTCTGGGTCCCAAATCTAAGCAACGTTGGTACCCTATATTGCCACCAAAAGGGTCAACGTAGCCATTGAGGGTGGGGCTTGAGTTTCACCTCACCTTCAGTGACATCATCTCGCAGAGACAAGGAGGACAAGAATGGATTCCTCTTACATTTGCATCAAATAAATGTAGAGGCAGCAATGTTTTAGCTGATGCCAACCTTATGAGTTGATGAATGATGTGAGAGTTTGATCACAACCGGTGGGCATACAAGTACATTTTATTTTTTTTAGTCAATATGCCTAATTGAGTTGCTTTCTGTAATACAAGCAGATTAGTGAGTTTATCTACTCAAAATAGTTGAGCCATTTTTCTTTTCTTCCTCATATGTTATCTTCTATGTCTTACACTTAAGGGCAAGCAATGTAACACCCAAGGATATCACAAAACCTCCTGAGATATGTAATGTTGTAAAGGAGAAATTAACAGCAGAATTAAGAGTTCTAGCCCATGATTGCCACGTTCTGCCTCTTTATTTTCTTTTCATAGCTTTCCTTTGGATCCCATTCGGCCTTTGACCTTCTTCTTCAGTTCAATCATGTCTAATACTTAGACACTCCCTGAATAAGTCTCTGAAGTTTTCTTGGAGAGGTTTTTCAGAAGTGGTTTGCCAATGCTTCCTTCCTAGGGTTGAGAGAAAGTGACCGGCCCAAGGGCTCCTAGCTGCCTTTGTGACTAAGATGTGAGTAGAACTCACGGTCTCTCAATTTCTAGCTGATGCCTCAACCACTAAACCAAACTGGCTTATTTGACAGGGGAAGGGGAAGGAGAGGAGAGGAAAGGAAAGGAAAAGGAAAAGGAAAGGAAAGGAAAAGAAAGGAAGAAAGGAAAGGAGGAGGAAAGGAAAGAAGGAGGAAAGGAAAGGTGGAGGAAAAGAGGAAAGGAAAGGAAAAAGGGGAAGGCAGAAAGGAGAAGGGAGGAAGGGAAGGGAAGGGAAGGGAAGGGGAAAGGGGAAAGGGGAAAGGGAAGGAAAGTTGAGAGGGTATTGCCATAAGTCTGAGAGAATGAGAGAGATAGAAGAGAGCTATTTGAGGATTAGTGGGTAATAAAAAGAGGTTGGAGAAACTTATTTTGGTCATTGTCCTATTGCTGCATTTGTCTGCTTTCTATGTCTGGCCTAGAACTATTCTGAATGAGTGCTTCCATGAAATACATTTTATAACCAAATGCTATTCCCCAAAATTCTAAATAAACTGACCGCCCTTTCCACTCCCACAAAATTGGAGACTCTTGACCTTTCTAGAGTGCTGTTCTGTGCTAGAAACCAGCAAAAGTTCTTCTTGAGGTTCTCTCCTCAGAATATTTCCCCATTCCTTACTCTCCCATCAAAGAAATAAGCTGTCTTTGCATGGGTTTCTATCTGCTTTTTTTTCAAAAAATCCCTTGAAGCCAATATTACACTTACAAAAAGAAAGAAAGAAGAAAGGAAAAAAAGAAAGAAAGAAAAAAGGAAAAAAGAAAGAAAGAAAAAGAAAGAAGAAAGAAAGAAAAAAGAAAGAAGAAAGAAACAAAGAAACAAAGAAACAAAGAAACAAAGAAAAAGAAAGAAAGAAACAAAGAAAGAAAGAAAGAAATCATGTGGGGTTGTATATTCAGACATTACCACACATGAAAACAGTGCAGAACATCTCACGATAGACATTTTGTTCATCTAACATTTCACTGTCTGTGTCCTGTCGGAGGAAAACTATCATCTTCACGCTAACAATATCCCTCCGTAAATGATAAAGTCATGTCTGGAGTAAAACTAGACATTTTATCAGCATGTTCAAACTATCTCCTTACAACTCTGTACTTGCCAATTGAGCGTCCTTCTCTCTAAATAGAGGCTCTGTGCTTATTAAAAAGGCACTTTCCAAAGGTGGTATTTGTTTCCAGAGAAAGTGTGTGTGGTGTTGTGTGTTTTTTTTTTTTAACCTGTCACAGTAATCAAACAGGCAGATTCTTTTGTTAGAGCAAAACAGAAAAAAAAGAAAAGGAGAAGGAAAACTGAACTTGTGACACCTTCTTGGCTCCAGTTTAATGTTATCTGTCTATCTCGTCATTCCATCCTTCCATTTGCCTCACCTTGGGAGGTTAAACCAATCTGAAGTTGTACTGCAATATTAACAAGAAGGAGAGAACTAAGATCACAATGAAGTGTTACTACCACTTCACAACACCTTGGTAAGGCCACACTTGGAATCCTGCATCCAGTTTTGGTCGCCACGATGTAAAAAAGATGTGGAGACTCTAGAA
>JANHFM010000684.1:46851-60446 GCA_032468115.1 Grayia smithii | reverse complement strand
AAGCACATTGATTTGTGCTTAATAAATTGTAAGCCGCCCTGAGTCTCCCGAGAAGAGCGGGATATAAGTTGAAATAAAAAAAAATGGTTGAAGAAAAATAAGGCAGAATTAGCTTCTGGTAATGGGGTCTGCAAATAACTGCCGTCTTGGCTATTAGAACAATGATGGCCGAATCCAGAAAACATCAGAGATTTAGTTTCATTGACAATCAAATGTATTAGTTGTGACTAATGTACTTTGGATCTAATTCATAATGTTGCTTTTTAAAGGCATTTTAAAGTAGTTTATGTTGTGGTCAGCATATGCTTCACATTCTTTATATCACAGTATGGGAAGGTTGAATGATAAACCTGAGTAATACACTAGGATTTCTCATTCGTATTTGTGTTTACTAAGTAAAGATTGAATGAATAGAGGGTTCAACGTCTCTGAAGTTCATTCCCATGGCTGCATCTCCTTTCCTAGTTAATTAGCATTTTATGTCTTTACAGCAGTCAAAATGGACTTTATTTGAAACAGTAAATCATTTTACTATCAGTTATGACTTGAACAGATTAACAGATTTGAAAAGGGCCTTGTGGGTCATCTAGTGCAATCCCCACTTAGAATATGTGTCTCCTTTTGGAAGTCCAGCTATCTGATATTACATGTTTTGAAACCCAAGCATAATTTGAGGTGGTTTGCTTCTTTGTTCCCTTGGTACAAGATAGGTATGGAAACACTATACAACAATTTGTTCAGAAATTGAAATTGTCACATTTAGTTAAAATTGTTACAGAAAAAAACTCAGCTTTTGTCAACACTTCTGTTTTTCTTTGGCTTTGCTTTTCATAGAAACCAAGGTCAAAAAATAAAAATCTGTAAGTGAATGTTTATGGACAGTTCTAAATTTGTGGGTGGGAGGGGAAAACAATATTCAGAGGTAACCTACTTAATATCAAGTAATCATTTCTAACCATTATTGTGTTGTTCATCATAAAATTTAACATGCTGATTAATATAACTGTACATCTTGTGATCTAACTGAGGAAAATGTACGAGTTATTCGTGGTAGACCGGCAGGTTCAAAGCTGTTAATTTGGACAGCAAAAATACACAATGAGAAAAAGCAAATGAGGGGTCTTTGATGCTCTCTGAGCTGGGTTGTAACTCTGACAGATGTTTCATTAGATATAGATAACTTCCCCAGCACTGATGATGAACGTTTGCAAAAAAACAATTGAACTAGAGAGCACCAAGGTCCCCTTATTTCAACCCTGAGCTACAAATATTCTCCTTTCTCAGTCAAAGCATATTTTTATAGGGCTTGGTGACTTTTAAATCCCAACATATGTCGAAGTTGATGTAAGTAAGCCTTCCCCTTGAAGCCCTTGTCGCAACACCTTTGGTTTCTTGCTAGCAGAATTTCTCCAGAGATGCCTTGCTGCTGTTCTAGTTTGCTGACAAGTTTAATTCATTGCTTTGGAGAAATCCAAGTATTTATGATACAGCATTGGAGAAAAGGATGGCTATCATTAAAGAGTTAAACTTTCTTTTGTGTTAAATTTCTCCTTCCCATTCAATTTCATTGAAGAAAAGTGCTCCCTGAAGATTTATATTAGATTGGCATTTTCCTTGTTTTGGGTTTTATTAAGGGGAACCAATACAGTAGTACAAAGCAATCTTGCTCTTTGGATCTGTTTTAGTCCAGAAATACCTGTGCGACTGAAAAAGTGTGATGAAACTTGAGGAAAGTCCACAGGAATTTTTCAAAGCAATCTGTCTGGTGAGGGCATTCTGTACTAAACCAATTTATAAACATCTAGATGCATAAACATTTCAGGGATTAGTGAAAACAGTTTATAGTTTTATTCCATAGGCTTTTGAGAGACACCTGTTTTTCCTATCTCTGGTTATGACTTATATATATCTGGGAAAACATTCAGCTGAAAGTCTTAGAAAACTATGGACAAACCCTCTCGGTTTGCTCTAATTTCTTTTCTGTCACTGAGAACTAGTTATTGTGCTGAATGTGGGCCAAGAATCTGAAAAACATTGATTATTATCTCTTTTATTCATTAAACAGAAAAGTCAACTGGACATTTAAAATATATCACAAATACCATTGACTGGTGCTAATGGTTGATATGGGTTGCTGCCAGCATCCTAGGTATCAACCAAGTTTATTATTATTATCTCTTTTATTCATTAAACATGAAATTCAGTCAACTGAACATTTAAAAATGTGTCACCATTTTTAATACCACTATTGACTGGTGGTGGTATTATTATTATTATTATTATTATTATTATTATTCAATTTGATTCAAAGTCTGGGATTGGTTAAAAACGTTACAATTCAAGTCTTAACCAAGGACCTAAGAGCTGTTAAGGTTGCTGTTGTTGTTGTTGTTATTATTATTATTATTAATCTTCAATTTGATTCACAGTCTGGGACAAGTAAAAATTTAACAGTTCAAGTCCCAACCAAGGACCTAAGAGCTGTTAAGGTAATGTCTGAGTATACAGGCACTTCTGAGGAAGGTGGTTTTTTATAAAGTCAGGATATTCAGGTCTGATGAGTTCAAAATTTCCCTGTATCTAGGCAACCATTATTATTATTATTATTATTATTATTATCCTCAGAATGTGATGACTTGCTTCTATTTTAAATTGCACCAATTAGATCCATCACCCCAGTTTTAGGTTCTAGTATTCAAGGCTTTTGCAATTGGTCTTTTCTGTATCCTGTGGTACCTGCCCACAAGAAGGAGAGGACAAAGTTTGCCTTTATCATTATTGGGTTACTGCTGTCTGTTTTGAACTGCCTGGCTTGCTTTGGTACGAGGGGGGAAGTGAGATTCCTTTGCAGAGGTCCCACTGGTATTCGTGCTTTCAGTACTATGATTAAAACAAAAGGAGTTTGACAGTCAACAAGAACTCTTAAGCCAGGAAAGCCAGTCTAATAGGCTTCCTTTGAGCAGTGTTGATGGACCGCAAATTGTCTGTCCATTATAAGATGTATCACAAGATATGACTGTGCTTAATCTGCCTTCAAGTTCCTAGCCAGGGCTTTTAAGGTTTGTTATCTTGCACAGTTCTAAAAAATAGCACTCAAAAACTGGCTTTTAAACTTTCTCTTTATGATGATATTTCATTATTGAAATATGATATTCAGCTAAAATTGTTGTTCTATAAAGATTGATAGTATGATACTGTAAAAAGTGGAAGTTAGCACTGAGGTGGTATAAACAACAGCCACAGAAACTATAGATGGTCCTTGACTTATGACCACAATTGAGCCCAAAATTTCTGTTGTAAAGGAAGACAGTCGTTAAGTGAATTTTGCCCCGCTTTATGATCTTCCTTGCCACAGTTGTTAAAGGAGCCGCTGCATTTGTTAAGATGATTGTTAAGTGAATCTACCTTCCCCATGTATTTTGCTTGTTAGAAGTGATCATGTGACTTTGGGACATTGCAACTATCAGGAATACATGCTAGTTGACAAGCGGCTGAATTTTGATCATGTGACCATGGGGGTGCTGCGGTGATCATAACTGGGGAAAATGGCCATATGTCACTTTTTGCAATGCCTTGTAATTTGAACAGTCACTAAACAAACGGTTGTAAGTCAAGGACTACTTGTACAGCAAACTAATCAGTTGATAGACCTTGAAAATGTTTAAGAACTGCTTCCACAGGCAGATTGATACTCTAGGCCAAATTCCATGGCTGATGGCCATCCGTTGCTCAATTTGTTTAATAATGCTTGATCTGCTTATTGGTTGTTATTGGTGAACCAATGGAATACACCTTTTTTGTTTTGCTTCAAAGAATTGCCAAGAAAATGCTTTTAGAAGAAATCAAAGCCAATCTTTCCTCAGAGGAGGATGCTTCTTCTGATGAAGAATCCAATGATGGGAAGAAAAAGAAAGAAAGGCGAGCCAAAAGCAACAACAGTGGTAAGCACCTGGCAGAAAAACCAATATTTGAATGCATTTTCATATCAAAGTGCATTATAACAGTTCCTCAATAGCGTACTAGTTGTTATAACCAGGCAAACATTAAATGGTAAATGATGGTGAATGCCATTGTTAGATTAATTCCAAGATGGCTGGCTTTATAAAAGGCTTGGAGGCTATCATAAAACTCATGGGAGTCAGTGGGGGACTGCCTCTGAAGCCCCTCTGCCTGGAAACAAGTGGGTTTCCTTGTGCCGTTGCTTGGCCAGACTACTAGAGTAGATAGAGCAGCATTCTCACCCAGCACAGCACTCCTTAGGTTCTGAATATGCCACTTAAACTTTGACCCGAGGATATTTATTTATCTGCAAAATTAAGTCTTTCGATTCCATGTTGCCACCTCTCCTCAGCACCATTTTTCTAGATCTTAAGAGCATCCCTCCCCGAATGGAGGGAGCCCAAATATTCAACTGGACTGAGAGGTGTTTGGCGAAGAAGTTTTTGGCATACCAAAAACCTGTTTTGCTACTTAAATGTAACTTGCTTGTTTAACAACACTAGTAAAAATAATGATTTGTTCAGTGCTTGACTAGGGACTGTTATAATGTAGTTAATTTATTATTATATTGATATAAAACTGGTACTGATATAAACTAGAAATATTTGTGCATTTTAAGTCTTTTTTTAATGTTTTTTGTTTTCCTGCAATAGGAGAGAATGAACAAGAAGATGAGTTTGATTCAGATTCAGATGCTGAAGAAGCCAAGAAACCTAGATACAGGCACCGTTTGTTAAGACACAAATTAACAATGAGTGATGGAGAGTCCGAGGAAGAGAAAAAGGGAAAACCTAAAGAGGCAAAAGAAGTTAAACGCCGAAATAGGAGGAAGGGTATTAAGTCTGTTTATATTGATGTGTGTGCAAACTAACAAGAGCTCTATTGGCTTATTTTATTACACATTTACTGTTAATGATGCATAATGAAATCTCCTTCACTTCTTCGCAGCTGCTTTAAATATGGCCCAAGGGATTGGATATGCCTAGAACAATTTCTTTAATTGCTAAATCTTATCCTTGTTTTCCTATTTCATTAAAAAAAACACTCTTGTGGGAAGTGGATAGTTTACAGGAGGTCTTCACGTAGTGACTATTCATTCAATGACCATATGAAGATACAATGGCACTGATCAAATGGTAGTTACAGTAGACAGTCCTCAAAGTTACGGCCATTGCAGCGCCCCTATGGTCATGTGTCGCCATTTGGGCTCTGGGCAGCCTGCCCAGATTTACAAATGCACCTCCCTCCCTGCCAATCTCTTCCCTTATGGCTTCTCTGCCCTCCAGCCCCACTGCTTCTCCCTGCCTCCCCCAACCAGTCTTTGCCCTCTTCTTCCTTCCCTTGCTGATGAGAGGTTCAGGGAATTCTGATCAGCAAGATTGCAACGGGCAGGTCTTGTGACAACAATTCCATTTTGGCTACTCCAACTTGCACACTTAATTGTTTAGACAGAATAGTCATATTTATAACGAGATAAGGCTCAGTGAGCCTTTTGTTTTCCTCAAGTGAATCTGGATTAAACCCATCATGAAGCCTAAGTAAACATCATCCTGTTTCAAAGATTCTGTCTAAGACTTTTTTTGTCCTCTGCGATCCTTTCGTTCTTAGTCCTTTAATAATTCATAACACCCTCAGTTGGAGTCTATGCTATTTTCAAGACCTTGCCTTTCTCTTTCTGCATCACTAAGAAATAAATCATAATGCCTTGCAGGAGGGGTTATTAGTGCCAATCAACTCTGTAAGAAGGATATTAGAAGTATCAGTCCTTTCAGTCAGCGATTCTCTCTTTTATGTACCTATGAGCAAAAAATATTCCAGGAACAGAATATTCTGAAGAAATCCAGAATGTTCAGTTTCTCCCAACGCCAATTTGGCTATTCTGGAGGTATGGAAGTTCATCTTTTAAAGCAGAAGGAATCTTTCAAACTAGAGTCTAGAGTTTAAAAACTGCCAGAGTAAGTGGGTTGAGGACAGAGAAGGGGAGTGTTGCAGAATCTGAGGTTTTCTCCATACCTGGTCAAATATACCATAATTCTTTCTCTCTTATCTGTAAGGTTAATTATTTTTTTCAATAGAATAAAAAGTTATATTCCTTTTTTGTTCTTCTCTAGCTCTCTTAATGGACCAAGATAGTAGAGAGCACATTATAAGTTGTTTTAAATGCCTCTGAGAAGGCATTTGAAAGAAATGTATTACTGCATGTTTTTCTTGCCAATTGGGAATCAGGCTAATTATTCCCATGCATTCAGTCTGATTCATTGGGTGCTTCTCTACAATACCAAAAATATTTGTTATTCTTGTCTTTTCAGAGTAACAGACAAGCTTTCATGCCCTACAGCTCACATCTGATGCAACTCACAAAAGCTAATGCTTTGTTATAAAACTGGCCAGTCTGCAAAGATAGTACCAGGCTTTCTCTGATTGTTGGCTCCCGTGTCTCTCTACCTACATTGTTATCCTTGTGTGAATAAGGCATCCAAGAGCACATCCCAAGGACTAGTTTCTTTTGTCTTGAGAAAGTAGATCTCCTTTCCTCGTGGTTAGGTAGTCTCTTTTCTCTCCTTCTCTTGGGATCCTCAGTTTCAGAATAGCCTTATCGTAGCTCTTGGGACAGAATTGGAGGGAGGCGCTACTAGGTCTTAATATGGGAAAAGAGATTTAAAATGTCGGGACCTTTCTCTTCGGAAGAGTTGGAAGATAGAATCCATGGTTGGATGGTTAAAATGGAAACAAATCTTCATTAAAAAATTCAATTTTTCATTTTATTTGTATTTTTTTAAAAGTATTAATATTAGCACTTATTAATAATAGTTCCCAGGGAATATTGTATTTCAAAACTGCAAGACATTTCAGAGGCAAGCATTTCAGTGTCAAACTTGAAATGAGCTGTCCCACTTTACCAGAAGCATCATACTGTTTTTCTAAAAACTCTAGAAGTATTTAAATGAGAAATATTGGATTCAGAATGCTTCTGGGATTAAAGAAACAGTTGCAACACTGAGCTGAATTGGAGTAATTTTCAAACCTAGAAATTTTACATTCAAATCATCATGCAGATCACAATTGTATATTAATTTCGACTAGTTTTTCAGTTAAATTGTTTTATTTATGTGTTTATTCCTCATCACTGTTGGAAGACCTGAGAGACCAAGTTAGGGACAGATCATTATGAAGAAAAACTGTGTGGTTGGCTAAGAGTCAACAACAAATTGATAGCACATAATTAATTATTGCAAATCAAATTTACAAATAACATAATTATTTAAATAGCATTGTTTTAGTAGGCAGTTTTTTATGACAGGTTTGCATTTCTTACATAATAATAGGATAAAGTTTTCATTGTTTCTTGTTATCTTGCTGTTACTTTGGGCTTCTTTTTAACTAACTAAGTTTTATGGAAATTTACCGTTTCTTGATATTTTAAAAATTATTTTATCTTAAAGTAAGCAGTGAGGATTCGGATAATTCAGAAGCCAATGAATCTGGAATTAGTGAAGAAGTGAGTGAATCTGAAGATGATCAACGTCCTAGAACAAGGTAGCATATTTTTTTGTTGGCTGATCCTAGGTCATATTTTGTTGGTGTTTAATAATTTTGCAGAAAGTGCAGAAATCTGTAGATAAAAACTACAAAGCACTTCCCAACCCAGAAATTTTATTTCAAGTTTTTTTTAATCTTGCTTTAGCCATTAAAACCTGAATGCCAAATTCAGATTTATAATGCTGCTTTTTAAAGAGAGAGAAATAAAACCCTATTTACTATCTGGAATGCTTTGGAATTATCTTTTTTTTTTTTTTACAAATCTGATTTCCTAAAATCCAGGCATTTTTGCCTTTGTCTTTTATTAAAAAAGATAAGCATCCAGTATACTTCTTTTTGCCTGGTTTCACACATTACAGAAAGCTTGGAACCAATATGGTTAGTTTCATTTCTGGCTTGGGATGTTATAATATGGTTTGTAAATCATGCTTTATTGTAGTTATGTAAATTGGCCAATAAAGCACTATTCAGTAAACCACTATTAAAGTATAACTTAATGCAGCATGAAAATCCTCTAACTGCACTCATTCATTCTAAAATATTAATGCAGAAGAAAGAAGAATTAACTGGATCATAAATAAAGAGGGAAAAACTGCAGCCACATTTTCTTAAATAGTTTAGATTGACTTGATTAGGAATAATATATATATAATCTTGGAGGAAAATAAAAAAAAAACTGTGGTCAGTCCAGTTAGCCAAGAATAATCCTTTTTAGAACAGTACCCCTTCAATTTTTTAGATCTGCCAAGAAAGCAGAATTAGAAGAAAATCAGAGAAGTTACAAACAGAAGAAGAAAAGGAGGCGTATAAAAGTCCAGGAAGATTCATCTAGTGAAAACAACAAGGTAGTATTGCCTGGCTAGACCAGCATTTTGTTCTTGTTTTAGTTTTGTCTTTAAATCTCCATGATTTTAAAAATGTTTTACAGATACTTTCCAACTACAATGAGATGTTTTTGAAAGTAATGAAATTTTCCAAACAAGTTTGATATGGCAACTGTCAGCCTTGCAAGATAGTGCAGACAGGAAGCATGCCCGGATGAACTAAATATACTTTCGTTCTGACCCAGCTGCCCAAACACGACAAATCCTCTGACGTGAACTCAAAAGATTCCTTTATTAGGAATGCCAGCATTAGGCAAAAAGTTGATCTCGTAGGTTAACAAGTCCATCCGTCCAGAAGATGAATAGTTGTCTGCCACACCTATTCATCTCTGCCCCCTGGCTTGTATCCCCAGAGCTAGGGTGGGGCCTCATTAACAGCGGTGGCTCTTCTGTCCCAAGGAACGGAACATAGATCTCCGCTGCTCTCCTTTCCTCTGCCTTCTGCTTATCCACATGTCAGGCATTGGGCCCAGCTGTTCCTCCTCTTTCTCGTCAGCCACCTCCAGACCTGAGAACTGATGGACGGCCCAGGTTCTGCCTCTGTCTCTCTCACTGCCAGCTCCATTCCCTTTTCCCCCTCGGAACTCCCAGGTTGCCCTATGCTGACCCTGACTGCCACGCCTCCTCTTCCTCTGATTTGGCTGCTGGAGGTGTCAGCGGCCGACAGGCCGCAACAACTTTATTGTAAGCTTATATTAATAGAATCTTGCAAATCTGAAAATAAAATTTCTCCCCCATCACTCTCCCCCATTCCTGCTCAAGAAATAGGGGTCACTTCTGAGATGTTTCCCATAGCCCTATTCCTTCTCTGGGCTTGGTTGCCAGAGTGTTCCTCTGGCTGTGGGACTTCCCAGTGTTCCCCAAGGTCATTCCCACATACCATTCCATCATAAGGATAGATGCTCTAGTTCAATTCCAACTCAAGTATTGTGGCCAATTCTGGTTTTGAAAAGATTCATAAAACTGGAAACGGGTTTAGAGAAGAATAACAAGGTTGATTGGGGAAGAATTGAGAAAGAGCAGCAAGGAGCTTAGTTTGGAGAAAAGGTGAGTGATGAGGAGATAATTGTATTCTTGAAAAAGAGGCCAAAACCTCATCTTTGTCAGCCCGGAGTGCGTGTAATAGAATAAAGGGATTTCGTTTTTAAGAGAAAAACGCCATGATTGTGTTTTTCTAAATGAGGATGGACTTCCCTTCGCTAGATATACTCAAGGGGCAACTGACTAATTATCAGTCAGAAATCCCAAAGGTGCTTTTTTTCCCCTCCAAGAGGCAACTGTACTTTCTGGTATTTCCTTGAACACGTTTCGCTTCTCATCCAAGAAGCTTCTTCAACTCTGATTGAATGGTGGAGAATGGTGGGTCATTTAGTCAGAACCGAAGAAACTTCTTGAATGAAGAGTGAAACATTTTCAAACAAAAACAAAGATAGTCCAGTTGCCTCTCGAAAAAGCACATTTGGGACAACCAGGACCTGGATGACTAAGAATCTCCATAGACATCAGTCAGGAATGCTTAAATTTGGACACAGTGGCTAAATGGCCCCTTCTGAAGTTCTGTGTCCTAAACTCAGAGTAAGCTTTTATATCATTCAAAGCAACTGTTACATCCTGTCCTCTGGTATTAGCATTCTCATTCTCCATAGCTTTACTTTGGATTGGACAGATTATTCCAAATCACACCAAATCCCACTTCATTGTGTGACAGTCATGGCATTTTTAAAATTAAATTTAAAATTTTGCACCTATTTTTCTTTTACTTTGCTCCCGTGTGATTTATAATACTTTGGAAATATAGAAAGGGCTTTGGAAATATAGAAAATCCCAAATCCAGTTGAGACATAATGGAAAGGAAATAGAAATTAGTCCTTGAAATCTCCCTTTATACACAGGGAAATGCTTACTGTGCAATCTCAATGCAAGTGATACCCTCTACACTCCACCTGCTGTAAATACAAAAGTTCCATTATGCAGTTTGGTTAGCCAGTATTAGTATTTAGAATTATTAAACAATGAAAGGCAACAGTACATTGTTAATCTTGTTGAAAGAGTGTTTTATGTTTTATTTGAAATCACGATTAAGAATATATCTTTCTGGAACTTTTACAGAGTAATACTGACGATGACGATAATGATGATTCTAAGTCTCCCGGAAAAGGCAGGAAAAAAATAAGGAGGATTATTAAAGATGATAAACTCAGAACAGAAACGCAAAATGCATTGAAAGAAGAAGAGGAGAGAAGAAAACGGATTGCAGAAAGGGAGCGTGAAAGGGAGAAGCTCAGAGAAGTATTTATATTTTTTTAATTGGGATATTACCAGGATTTTTAAACAAGTGTTGAGGAAAGGCAAAAGTTGCTAAAATATGTCTGATAGTCAGTGCCTTGTTTTATGTAATTTTGCTGTTGAAAGCCTTTTTCTTGAACATGATGAAGTGTTTTCATTGCAGAAGTACTTAGCTTGGAAATAGGATTGCTTTTCTTAAATCAACATAGAAGACATGTATGCAGAACCCTGATTTTCTCTTATCAGATGTATTCATTTGAGACTCTTGCCCTGCTTTCATATTTTAATGTTTATATTTTGCTTTTATTGGCGTGTAGTTTTAACAGCACTAAATTGCCTTGACTGTTGTGGTTGGAATGAAAGGCAAGGTCCACGTTTTGAAAAGCTCTGGCTGGATTTAGCTGAAAGCATGTGGATAATTACCCTGCATTTAAAAGCTTTTTAAGGCTTTTTATACCATTGGATTACATGAGGATTACATTATATTACTCTTTTTTATCTTTTATTTTTTCAAAGATAACTTTTCAATGTCTTTTTTAAAAGTTACATTACATCACTATTCTTAGAATTCCCCAGCCAGCACGGTTGACTGGAGAATTCTGGGAGTTGAAGTTGTCACATTTGAAAAAAGACTATATTAGATTGAAATAGGTATGCTCATATGATGCTTTTAAGATCTAATCAAGTGACAGTATATATAGCATTTAAAGAACTAATATAAGAATCAGATAAATGATGAATAGAGGTTGATAAAAATCAAGCATTTATTTATTTATTTATTTATTTACTTACTTACTTATGGTACGTACGTACTTACTTACTTACTTACTTACTTATGTATATGAAATGTTAAAAGATTCAGGAACAAATGTTTTTCAAGGCAAATATCCTATGTTGACAGTTTTAGCACTAAATAAAGCACCAAAATATTTAACCCATTGTTTGGGAGCATCAGATCTACAGAGGAATCTTTATTGAAAGCAGGTAAAATAAAGTGCTAGGATACAAAGAATATGTTTTCTTCATTATAATTTGAGCAGTTAATCCTTAATTTTCTTTTTGAGCTTTTGCCCTTTTTTTAGTAGAATGATTCCACATGCCGCCTCCAGTTCCCTTGAGAATTTCTGGAACATGAGGCTTTGTTTCCCTGATAGCTTTGAATACATTTTTCCTCCTGGCCATGGTACACCTGTGTCAAACCAGGACTCTGTGCTATGCATTGGTCATGATGCTGCCTGCTGTTTGGGTTCAGCAATATCCTTCAAAGTTAATAATATTCCATATGTTCTCAGAGTTGTATCTGCAATATTCTATAGCACTTCAGTTTGAAGCTAGTAAAAACAGAAAAAATTGACAAATAGATTTCTAAACTTCCAGTAAGGATAGATAAATGCACAGAAGATTTCAACTGATTGCCCACTAATTAAGCATATTTTGTTATAGTTCTCTGAAGCACATATTTTATTTTGGCTTGTCAGATTTTTGGCAACTAAGAAAAAAATGTATTTTTCTATCTTAAATCATATGTGCATAAACGTATTTATTTCCTATGAATATGTTTAGCAACTCCAAGCATGCAGAAAGTGCAATGCAAACCCCGCTGTTAATTAAGGGGAGACATAATGGAAAGGGGAGCCCTTTTCTGGGAATTACATCCCATTGAATTGCCTCATAAGCTCTTCTTCAACTTAAATGCAGCCTGAAAAAAGACCTCCGTTTGGCTGTAGCTCTCAATGTATATTTGCCTTCAGTGTAGCTTGAATGTTGAATATCTTGAATTACATGCACGCATCCCAAAAAATCTTTCCAGGTAATAGAAGTAGAAGATACACCTTTGAAATGTCCAATTACAACTAAGCTGGTTTTAGATGAAGATGAAGAAACCAAAGAACCATTAGTGCAAGTTCATCCAAACATAGTGACAAAACTTAAACCTCATCAAGTAGATGGTAAGATGGCATGACAATTTTTATTTAAAAATGCTGGATTTAGGAGATGTATGTTTTGAATCGATTGGGTTAGAGCCACACTAGAGTGTTCTGTGGGGTCCTTGATGCTCTCTGAGCGTGGTGACTTTCTTGCAGACATTTCATAACTAAACTAGGTAACATCATCAGTGCATGGATTATGTTACCTAGTTTGGCAACGAAACATCTGCAAGAAAACCAACCAACTCAGAGAGCACCAAGATCCCCAACCCTGAGCTACAAATATTGTCTTTTATTGATTACAGTGTTCTATTATAGCTATTGTACTTCAGAGCAAAAATAAGTCCACTGTTAAATTTTAAAGGATCTTTTAAAAAACATTGCTTCTAGGTGTTCAGTTTATGTGGGATTGCTGTTGTGAATCTGTGAAAAAAACCAAGAAATCTGCAGGCTCTGGATGCATTCTGGCTCACTGTATGGGTCTGGGAAAGACCTTGCAGGTATGTTGAAGGATCTGTTGGCTAGGATGGGCTTCTTCCCATCCTTCTTCCCTCCAGCTCTTCCCATAAAAGAGAATCAGGTCTTGTGAAAACTGGTGAAACATGTCAAGTTACCTAATGCACGTTCCTACTGCTGTTATATATAATTCCTGGAGAGAAGAATGAATAGCTTGGGTACCTTTACTACACTTTCTTCAGGAATTCACCTACTTAATCTGTAGGACTGGAATTCAGTTCTCAAAAGAACCCTGTGGGATAAGTTGAAAGAATGACCTGTCAGGTTTATTTATTTATTTATTCAATTTATATGCCGCCCTTCTCCTGAAAGACTCGGGACGGCTCACAGCATCAAACAACAATAAACAATATAAATTAAAAATTCAGAAATTAAAATTAGTAATTTAAAATTAATTTAAAATAAAATAAATAAAAATTTAAAACCCCTGTCAGTCAGCCAA